>PYHW01010703.1:1291854-1334549 GCA_013186435.1 Turdus rufiventris
TTTTTTTTTATTTCGCTTCTATATTTCAACGTAAGCTATGTGTCTCAAAACTTCTGATTCCTAATACTCACAAAAATGACAGGAACTATTCAGATGAGTTATGAGTGGTGAATAATTTTAAGTAACTATTATATTTGGTTGCTTATCATGAAGTAAGTATTTTTCATTCATAAAATTTAACTGGTAATAACCTACTTATCCTATTATTTTAATTTTCTTCTTTAGGAAGTTATTTTTCTAATTTTTATATGTCAATATTCCTTTCTCTTTCAATTTTTTCTAAGGGTATGTAAAACATTCTAATGCACTATGTTACCTGGTAAAGGACTTTTCTATATTAAAAAAAAATAGCAAAAAGCAAGGAAACACAGAAATTAAATACAGAGACATAGAAATTAATGATCAGGTGTTAAAGGAGGCAATAACAAAAACCAGAACTCTTTAGCCACTGACTGATGAGCCATGAAAAAATCACTATCAATGCACCGCCTTGGAAGGGTCAGTCTAATGTAGTACTTGATGAGAACTGGAACATGATTATCACAATTATGAGGTAGTTAAGGAGTCTTGAGGGGACTGCAAGAAACTTCTTATGAGATACCAGAAGGAGCATTTATGAGATGCTTGCTCAAAGAAACAAAGATGAGGTAGGCCTTGAATTGAGGTGCACTGAGCTGGGAAAAGAATGTGAAAATACAAAGAAGACATAAAGCAATTCTTCTTATGTAAGGAGCTATTAGTTAGTACCAAGCTTTATATTTGATAACTGAAGCATTATCAAATCCTTTTCTTAAATATTTTTCCTTTGTAATCTTGGTGCTGTATATGAGATCTTCAAGGTCTAACTGCAAGCAACTAGAGAAGAGTCAATGGATCACATGGACTGTAATTCTTGGGCCAATAGCTGGTAAAGCCAGGATGTGTGGTATTTGTGTGTGAATGAGAGGTTGGAATGGCAGCAATTGGAAAGACTTGGACATTTTTTGTACTTTCCCCAGTGAACTGAATCCTCTAAGCATGTACAGTAATTTCACGACCATAAGGTGCACCGGACTACAAGGCGCACCCTCCGGGAGTCGACAACTTTTGCAACTTTGTTGATCATATAAGGCTCACCGGACTATAAGGTGTACTTTTTTTTGCAGCGAGGAGTTGCACGGCTTGAACAAAGTAACGAATTACTGGCAGGTGCTCAATTTGCAAACATTTTGCAAAGATCAGTGTAGCCTTTAAACGCAGCCCCAGGAGCCCTCCCTGTGCAGCAGGTCCTGGCACTCCCGCCTGCCTCCAGCGCCAGCTGGCACAGTTCACGTCTCCCGGCTCCCACCATGTGGCCGCGCTGCATCCGGCTTCCCCTCGGCCGGCGGCGCCACTGCTTCTTGCCACATTCTGGTGGTGGCGCCGCTTCTCTTCACTTCTCACCTCTTTCCCACAGTGCTTCTCGGTGCTTTCCCATGGCGCTTTCCCGCGGCACTTTTTCGCTGCTTCTCGGTGCTTTCCCACGGTGCTTTCTTGCCACTTCTCAGCGCTTTCCCACAGCGCTTCTTGGCACTTTCCCGCTGCGCTTCTCATCACTTTCCCGTTGCACTTTTTTGCCACTTCTAGGCACTTTCCTGCAGCGCTTTCTCACCGCTTCTTGGCACTTTCCTGTGCTGCTTTCTCACCACTTCTCAGTGCTTTCCCGCGGTGCTTCTAGGTGCTTCCCCGCCGCTTCCCCCTGCTTCTCCCTGGTCGGTGGCCACGCTGCATCCCGGCATCCCCCCGCCCAGTGGCCACACTGGTTCCCAGTTTTCCCCACCCAGCGGCCGCAGCTCCCGCAGTTACCGACTCCCCCCACACGGCCACAGCTCCCGTGGGTCCTGGCTCAGCTCGCAGATCGCACTTCCATGTTCACATATTTCTGAACTTGGCACATCAGATAAGGCGCACCGGATAAGGCACACTTCCGGGTTCGGGGGTAAATTTTCGTCAAAAGGGTGTGCCTTATAGTCGTGAAATTACTGTATATATTTGGCTTATGCAAAAAACTATTGATAGCAGGGTTGGTCAGAGGGGGTGGCTGATGTGGGAAGATGTTAGGCGTTCCAGTCACCTTTAAGAGGACCTGCAAACAGTGTCTGTAGCACCTCTGTGATTACATAACTAAGAAAGAAAGAAAACCATATGGCAAAGAAAGAAATGGAAACTACAAGATTTAATAGAATTTGATTTTGCTAAACACTCATACAAAACCAGTTTGTGCTTGTTTTGATCTTCTTAATAGGGAGATCCCAACTTTGATGCATGGAAAAGTTAAATCCAACTCAAGCTATGCCACTTACTGCAGTGGGAACAGGATTCTGCTTACAGGTCTTTATTATGGAAGGACTAAACTAAGGAGTTTGTTTCCTGCCAATTTATTTCACACATTTATTTGCCTGTGAAATTACTTTTAGCATTTGCATCTGCTGGAAAACCTGTTCTAGTGTCCCTGACCATGGCAGGTGGGGTTAGAACTGCAGGATCATTAAAGCCACTTTCAAACCCAAACCATCCTCTGTATGATTTTCTGAACATTTGTTAAGAGAACTAAAAAAAAATTAAAATTCCACATTCTCTTGGAATCTCTTGCAGATTCTTCAACTTAATTTAACTTAATTTAGATCTACAGGCAGAAATGTACTGCATCTAAAATAATGGACTCTAAACTATTATGGAAAAAAAATAAGGCATTCTTCTCCAAGTACTACTGTGACATTCTGTTCAGTTGCTCTAAAATTCACTGTTCATTCACATATGGATAAGAAGGTACTGCAAAATTAGCTTTGTCCCTTGCTGTTTCAACATACTCAAGTATGTGAACGTGACAAAAACTTTCACATGACTATCCTACAGTACATGAAATTTCTGAAAATGTTTTTAGCATTTGTATTAATAGAAATGTTCATTATAAAACATTTCAGTATTATCAAACAAAACTAATTAATTTTCATTTAGTGAAGTGCTCAAAATTTATTAAGTAATTTTTAATATTACCCTCATTTACCCTTGAAAGAGTAAGACAGAATCTTGTTGGTTGCAGTTTAAGCCCTAGATTCCTTTCTAAATTCCCCATTCAGGGTTAAAACATACTCTTATATACACACATTTACGACTAGATGTATAGCTCACATTTATCAACTGGAAACTTATTATGAGTATTTTTCACCACAAAACAGATTCAGCAGAGAATGGAAAAACAGACTTGTATTTGAAAATATATGGTAAAAGTAAATGCAGTCTAATGCCTTACTGAACAGGTTAAAAATATTTTATGGCTAGAACCAAAACAAACGATTTGGAACAAAAATATATTTATTCTTTTAGTTTCTTAATAAAATGTTACTATTTTGCAATACAAAAAAAAATTTAAATTTTGTCAGTTAAAATTTTGTCATTAGGGATTTGAATCTTGAAATTCACAAGTTATGCAAATATTGCTAAACTATACTGTTCTTTTTAAGGTTTGTATTTTAGCTTTATTAAAAAGTTACATGTCAGCAAAAAAAAATTCATGCTGAAAATATTAAATAAATAAAATCAGCAACAAATTGTTTTAACAGTGGAGATTCCAAATTTATACAGTACATATTTTCCATTAAAAACCCCAGATTCCATCACTTGTCACAGAAAGTAAACTGTTTCATACCTTAATCAAAAGCGAATAAGTACTGAAGGGTTAACCTTATTTTACATTTGTGTATATTCTGCTTTGCATCTTCAATCCTTTTGCTAGTGGTACTGATTTTTATGGAAGAGTGGAGAGAAAGAGAGAGAGAGGCATATTTGTCAGAAAAATCAATGCCAGTTTTCTTATACAACAAATTGCTGTTGAGGAATGCCACTAAATATGTTTTACTGCTTGCTCCTGAAGTGGAATCTCTGAAAAAAGGACATTTCTACATCTTATTCTTTACTTTAATGTACTGACTTATAGGAAGAAGCATACATGACTGAGCAAAACTTACAAAGCTGCATTCTTGGTGCATTGACTGCAATGATGTTGCTTCTTACAATATAATTATAGTGACAGGACAAAGAGAAACACCCAGTTCTCTCTTGAGTTATCTTCTTTAAAAGAAAATAGTGTTGTTTCCAGAAGGAATAAAGTGATTATTCAAAATTTTAGTTAGACTTTTGCAGGATTTCCAGAGGAATAGGCCATTATATGTTCTATATATTTTGGAATCTTAAATTCTACCATTTTTTCTTAAATGACACCACTCCCTTCTGCCACTTTCTCGCCTCTCTCTCCTCTGCTTACACAAATGCACATTTTTAAGAAGGCTCCAGATCAAACCAAGTTTCCTCTTCTGTTACTAGAACCTGTCTGGATTTCCCAACACTGTTAATAAGAACATGAATATATTACAAAAGGTCAATGGGTACGAGAAGTTCTGGGATGAAACTTTTTCTCCCTGATGCTGATCAAACCCTAGAACAGGCAATTCTGTGAGGTTTTGGGATCTCAGTTTCTGGTGGTGCTCAGAACTCACCTAGACATGACCCTGAGCACCTGCTTCAGATAAACCCAATATGAGGAGGAGGTTAGATTGAATTACTCCAGATCCGTCAAAACAAATTAGCCTGTCATCCTACCAATAAAATAATATTCCTCTTGATTTTGGGCTACCTGTTTGCCTTATTTGAAACTCTCCTCTAGATCCTTTCTTTGCAAAAACGTTCAGTAAAAACTGAGTTTATCACAACTGCAAATAACATTTTGTGCTTCTCAAATTATCAGGTTTTACTAATTTGAAATTACTAATTTTTTCTCAATGTATATACAACACAGAATCATATACATGATAATTTCTCAGTTTGATAAATCTCTAGATATCCTTAAAAATAAAATAAAAAAATCTTTGCTGAGTTTATCTGGTAGGACAACATTCCTTCTTCACTTTCAAAAGTCTTTTGAAAACCCAACTCAATTCTTGTGAGACTCAGCAGGCTTGGCAAGATTAGGAATTAATTCAGGAACAAAGCAGAAGCAATTTATTGAAGGCAATTTGAAAAAGAGAAGAAAAGTAGTGGTATGATTATGTCCTCAGAATAATATTGTTGTCATGGTCTTTTATCCCCTATCTTTCAATTATTTTAATAAAATTGGATGTTTGAAACTTGTAGAATCCTTTTTTTGTCTTCTTTCGCCAGATTTAACTTCAGATTAGCCTTGGCTTTTTTAGCCCCATCCCTACAGGACAGGACAACATCTCTAGACTTCTGTGTCATTTGCATCTGCTTTTGACTCTTGCATCTGAGTTCAGTCAGGAGCCTCTTGCTCATTAAAACATGTCTCCTGCTGCCTTTGTTTGAATCCAAGAAATGTTCTTCAAATGCCTAAGAAATTTTATTCATAACACTTTAAGAAAATAGGAAGTAAACACTTACAGAAAAAGATAAACCGAACAAAAAATCCCAACACTGACAAGTAACTGGAAAGTGCTACAAAGCACTGCTAGATTCAGTTAGCTGTCCACACAGTCAGTAATTGTATCTTAGAAAACAACTTGCCATTAATTTTCAGGAGGCTGGAGATAAAATCACAACTATTATGAAACAAACAAACAGACTAAAACAACCACTAGTATAATCTTACTAAGTAATTATTTTGATTGCTTTTATTCCACTGATGTTAAGCCCTGTTTCTTTAATATTTCTTGATCTTTTGTGATGTGGAAACATGAACTTCTATATAAACGCTTGTCATCATTGTTCTCAATTTTTCATCAACGTTATATTCTTTTCCCAGTTGTTGATTCCAGACTTGCTTATTTTCTGCATTTTTATTATCTACTATGAATTGCCAGTACAAACTTACTGTATACCTGAAATATGTTCTGCTTCTCTTTGGCACAAAAGCAGAAGAACACTTAATGAAATTTATGCTAACAAGGCTTAGATTGATCTGCAAAATGTTTGATACAAATTTATCTGAGGTGAATTCCATTATTAAAGTAAACATGTTTCTTCACTCTAATTATTCTTTTTTTTTTTACAGTCTCAGAGTTAGAGACACAGTCAGACTATATGAGGTCAATATTACTGCAGTACACAGACAGTAGTAATTTAGACTATTAGTCACTTAACTATAATAGAACTGCTTGTCCTTGTTTGGTTACACATCCCACTGGGAAAAACACATTGATTTACTATTTCTTCAAGAGACACTTGAATTTGGTATACAGGTAACAAATGCATAAAATTCTTTTAAATTCCCAATTGTAACACTGAAAAAGCTATCCCCACAAAAGCTCCTACAATTTGGGATAAAATTATTCAGCTTTCATAAATATGCAACATTAAAAAAAAAAAATTTAAATTACTGGAAACTGAAACCAAATTCATGATATTTCACTTATTACTGCAGGTAGGAAACACATAAAGAAAAGTATTTAGGTTTAATTCTCCTCTTGCATAAAGCAGGGGTTAAATTTGCCTACTTTTGTAGTGAAAAATCTCTTGCTTCAATGAATTGAACACATTGAAGACATAGTACTCTCCCTGAGAACATTCTTTTTTTACCTCTTCCAGCCTTTCCCTTTATGAAAGATGCTTCAGATCCTTAATCATATTTGTGGTCCTGTGCTGGACTTGATCCAGTATATACATGTTTTTCTTGTATTAGGAAACCCAGTAATAGGCACTGTATTCCAGGTGTGCAGAGGAAAGCAGAGGAACAGATACAGAAGTACACTTGCATTCAGAGCCCCCAGGAAGTAAAAAATGATAAAGATGAGAAATTTCAGAATGTTTATTTAGCAATAAGTTGTCTTTAATGAGTTGCCCTCTTTAAAAGTTCTCAGCCTTTTCATTTCCAGTGACTTCTACTTACGCCTCTAGCTTTTCTGCTCTCTGTGTTTAGCATGTGTTTGGAAGACTGCCCTATCAATAAAATTAATGAACTGATTCAGTTTAAAAATAACTGTGCATTGAGTGGGAAGAGGTAGTGTTTCCATATTATAGAATATTACAGTGTGGCTTTGCAAGTAGCTGTGCAGAGAGTGGCCAAAAGGAGGCAAATCTCCATGCAAGGCTAGGAATGTTTTCAAAGACTGACAGCAGCTTCATCACAGAAGAAAACTGTGTTCTGGAATGCTGCGCTAAGAAATTATTCTTCTGTGGGAAGACTCTGCCTAAATGCATAATAAATATGCACATCCCAATTTTCTATATTTTCTATCAGCTACTCATCTACACAGACTGAGCTGTTTGCATTTATTTCTATTTTCAAATCTAGTAACCATTTCCTTAATAGAACCTATGACTAAAGAAAAGTTAGTCTTCAATTTCCCTGTTATGACTGGTAGTACAAATCTTTTGACATAAATTACCATTAACAGGAATGTTAAATGAACCAACTGGTTTAGTCTTCAAGGAGTGCTCAAAGTCAGCAGATTCAAAAGTCAGTGAGTTTGAACTGTCAGCCATAAGGACTGGTTGGCCAGAGAAGTCTCTCTTGACATACATTAGCAAGCAAGAAATTTACAGGAGGAGAAGAGGCTGAATCCATCACTTGAGCTAACTGGAAAGGCATATTGTAGGAGAAGATAGAAGAATCCTGAAAAGATTCAGGAGAAACAGGATTCCTATAGAAGAAGTTCCATCAGGAAAGAAGAGAGGCCCAAGGTAGAATTTTCCAAGATCAATAAAGAAAAGTTAGCATTCACTTATGGCTATCTAGATTGCAGTAGTTTCTCTTGCTTTACAGTTGCTGAAACAGGAGATTACTTGCTTGCCTACATGGGTCAGAAAAGACAAAAATATGTTTTTCATCAGGTCTTAAATGAACCTTGTTTTGAAAATAAAATGCATCAGGCTTTAAATAAATAAAAAAACATAAAAAAAGAAAACCCAACCCCCTCCTACTTACAGAAATATATGAGGAAATAACCTCAAGATTTATACCTTTTTAAAGTAGTTCTTTCACATATAATGGGATTTTGTCAGTTAAAGACTCTAAGGCAAAGAACAAATTCTTCACTGTAGTAACTGAGAGTACGAATGATGGAATTTATTAAAAACAGATCTGTCAAACAATTTTTTTAATGCCATATCTTAATTCCAAATAGTTTATGATATTGAATCATCATAAAATTGTTTGGATTGGAAGTGGCATTACAGACCATCTAGTTCAAAACCCCCTGTCATGGGCAGGGACATCCTTCAGTGCACCAGGTTGCTCAGGAATCCATTCAACCTGGCTAGGAACACATCCAGGGATAGGACATCCACAGCCTCTCTGAGCAACCTGTTTTTGTGCTTCACCATGCTCACAGTAAAGAATTTCCTCCTAATATCACATTTAAATTTACTCTTCCCATTTAAAGCCATTAGCCCTTTTCCTATTACTACACACTCCTGTAAAAAGTATATCTATAAGGACACAGAAATTTATAACCAATCATTCTCTCTTGGTTGTGAATAACACAATCAGGTTGTGAGAAAAATATCTGGACGTTTTAATTTGCCAGTAAAATTAGCACGCTAACACACTGTGGAAATTAAAAGGCTTGAATAAAGCTTAAAATGCCCAAATGAAAATTGAAAGTGCCTATTAATATTTTTCCCTCACCTCTACATTGAATTTTAAAACCAGACATGGTACAGCCTAATAACCCAGCTCATTGGCAGCTATATTCCTCTTTCACTTCCTTAATTTTTATTTAATTCACTCATTATCACATTCAGTTTCTTTTTTATAACCAAAATATTTATCAACATTTTGATGGCCTTTAACTGCCTCAGTGAAGGACAGGTCATAGTGTTATTGTCAATGTATCTATGTTTATGTTTAAGTGTCAGCTAACCATGACTGAAAAATGATTTACAACTTTCTTCATTTGTTACATTAAAAAAATGTCAAATATATCAGTCCCTTATCTGTGCATTCCTTCTGAAATATCATTGCATGTTAAACAACATCAATGGAAGCCTAAAATAAATTTTAAAAATGTTTATGAAATCATCAGATTGTTGGCATTTAGTAACACAACAGTGTTCAATCTTCTGAGTTTTGGAAATATGTTAAATAAACAGACCAGAGCGATGAGAGTTCCTTATTAGGTTGGTGAATTAAATTTGCTACCACTTCTCTTCATAAGAATATTTCTTATGATCAGGACAAAAATGAGAAGATAAAGTAAATTCTTATCTATTCCAAAATCTAGTTGAATTGAAATATCACCTTGAAATGTTCATGAATTTTTACCTTTTCTGTTATTCTCAAGATAGATAACAAAACAATAAAACAAGATAACAAAAACATGCATCGCCACAAAAAAAAAAAAAAAATCAAAGAACACAATCAAAACAAGCAACCTTGGTCTAAGAGATTATTTTTGATACAATCCCACAGCTTCATGAAGGCAAAACTTAACTCTGTGGTAAGTCAGACCTGCAGAGTAGATGGTAAGATCTTTATCAATTGACACCTCAGAACAATGAGAAAATAGTGCATTTTCTTAGAGATGTCTCATGGATTATTTTAGTGTATTCAGCCAGTACAATGTGACTGGGATATCATCCCCTAACTTGGACTACTATTGAACTGTTGGCTACACAACATATATACTTGATCATTCTGAACTGGGATTCACAGACAAATTCCTATGAGGTAAAAAATTTGAATGAATCTAATTACTTTTTCTGGTATATACCTTCTAAACATGTAATAAAATTTCAGATAAACTCACCCTAAGCATTTTCCTTATGTTACAATCCACAGGATATATCAGATACTACCAGTCTCCAAGAAACTTTAGAAGCATTTGCCTAAAATGTTATATTCCTGTTTAATGGTAGGAAAGTGGCATACTTTCCTATATATATTTGAATATATTTTTTCGTATAATATGTTTCATTGTGGCAAAAAATCAGTTCATTGAATCTTTCTATCCTGCTTGCCATTCACACTCCTGTATTGTAAGATTAGTGCTAGTCATTTCTGTTTAATAATTCCCACAGTTTAAAATGAATTCTTATCTTTGCTGTAAAGTCATTCCTGCCTTGTGACAGCATGGCCCTTTTTCTTTAAATAACAGTTTACACAATATTTTCCAGAGGATTTTGGGCTTCCTACATGAGATTTGAACATAATTTTTATTAATATTTATTATTTTTTCTTGTTTTCATTACTTGCAACTTTACTTTCTAATCAAAATTTCTTTCTCACTCTGCCAAGCTTGAGCATCCATAGCCAATAAAAAAGAAGAAAATATTTTTTTTGTAATTTTCAGGTACCAAAAAAAAAANTCATTTAATGTAAATAGCACAAATATTTTAAGAAGGAGAAGTTTGGGTATTAACATAGCAATATGCTCAACTCTCAACTAATTTTAGTACATCTATAATAATAATTTTTAGCTCATTGGCAAAGTTGGTAAGTATTCTAATAAACTACATCTGGACTAAAAAAATTCACTTTATGAAAACAACTCTTAGATTTTCAGCTCAGGATGTTTAGGCTGCAAAAATTCAGAAGTTTTATCTGTTATAAGCTAGTAACAAAGCAGTTTACAGTGTTAATGTACATCTTCAGGATTAATTGATGATCCAAGTACCGAGGTAGGATAGAGCTATATATTCCTTTCTGCTTCTGGTTTGACTATCCCTTTTCTTGCCTGCCTTAAAGAAAAAAATGCTTCTTGCATTCACAGTATATATAATACATTGGAATAACAAATCTTGTCTACCATTACAGTCAAATAATAAATGTCTCTACTTATATATTTCTCATATGCCAAATTATGTGGTCTTTGTGAAAAAAGCAGTCTGATGAGGAAAGACATCCTTGCTACATCCTACAATATGGGTTATGGTGTCGGGAAATAAAGCTGGTTGGGCAAAATATACTGGATGTGCAAAATAAAGTCAAAATTGGTACGGGTCAAATAATTTTGTACAATCTATATTTCACAGTGCTCTACTATTCATTTATCTAAATGCTGGATAGAAATTTAAGTAACAGGAAGTGTTCTTAAAATCTTTCAGTTAGAACTTTAGTGCCAATGGCAATTAATAGGCTACTGCAATAGGTGCTTGCTGGATCAGACTTTTGCTGAGTGGGGTCATAAGTTACCATCTTGAATTTAATAAAAACAATGCTCTAAAAATGGACTAGTTTGGTTTGTTTCTAAAAAATATTTTTTTGTAGCCAAAATCACTCAGTACAGTCATCATGCCTTTCACTGAAAGTCAATATAATATCCCTTCATATAGCTTTTTTCTCTTTTCTCTTACTTGAATGTAAATTATATTTGTAATTCATAGGTGTTATTATATCCTGAATAGATCAATCTACATCTGATTTTCTATTTATTTCAACCACTCTACCCACTCTATCATGTCTAGGTGGTTTTCATAGCTATTTGGCACATCTCATTTGAGATGCAAGTTTTATTTTTTTCAAAGTGTTTGGATCATTTTTGTTTAGTCTCTTGGCTGCTTATTATAATCTCACACACTTTTTAAATCTTTCTCATGTATTTTGTAAACACCTCTGGCTGCTTCACTTATGGTGAATAACAGCTATGTCGCTCCCCCATTCCAAATCTTTTCTCCAAACTATCTTTTCCTGGCAGTATTTCTAATCTTCTCTCAAAAGTTTCTCAGTTTACTCCAAATTGTCTTAGAGCTCCCCTTGCTGTTGGATGCTGTCATGAGGCAGTAAAGCTTAAACAAAAGTTGGCAACTGATACAGGCAGTATTCAAATAGCAGTTTACTGTATTTTGATGGTATTATATAACACAGAATGATAGGGCCAATTGGGCAAAAATTATATTTTCGGTAAACCGCTAAATAATGCAAAGTTTGTTTATACCATCCACAATTTTGGAAGAAAACAGTAGTTTACAATACATATATATATTTCTTCAGAAATATATAGAAACAGAAATATTTTTATCAAAAGATTATGCTTATGAAAAATATTACTTTTGCTTTCAAAATAATTATTTTCCTAATTTAAAAGCACTAATATTGCCACTAAGGACTAAAGCCACAAAAAAAAAAAAAAAATTAAATTACCAACACATTTGGAGACATGATAAATGAAAAAGTAAAAATCTAGAATATCATTATGGTGAGGTCTATGCATCTTTCAAAGACTTAAGTTCCATTTCACATGCAATGGACCATAATTCATGGTTTAGTCAAGTATCATTTTCAATCAAAAGGATATTAAACCAAAAAAATTTAAGGTAATGCAGTTTTTTAAAACTGAAAATATTTTTTTTACAAATAACCTATTCTTCGTCCTTATGAAGGGGTTATAAAAGTTTTTTCTTAAATCCTTTTTGTTTAAATAATGGATGTCTAAAAATATCTTTAGCAACTGCATGACTAGATATAATTTATCATTGCTATTGCAAATACTAAGCCAAAAACCTCCTCTACTGAAAGGATTTTAAATACAATACTTCAAGAAGAATTAATCATGTTTGAAATCATTAAAAATCTTGATTTGTGGATCTAATAATTGGTTATATGAATATTATCATATGCTGTTTCTCATAGTATCATAAGAGGATTGGTTTTTCTAATCACTGCCACAATACTAATGACTACAGTATTAATGGGAGGAATTTTTTAATTTATAATCCTTATAAACAAGAGTTTATATTCATATGCCAAGTATGAGATAATGAGACTGAACTTTATGATGGAAACTGCAAAAGGTTGTTGTAATTTGTTGGAGAGTATTGCAGTTAAAATCCCAAACGCTTTAAACTTCATTGTCTATTTTTGAATAGTGAAACTTTCAAAACTCCAAGGTTTTTTCCACGCAAAATGGAAAATGAAATCTTTTGTAGCAGAGACTGGGTTGGGGGGGTGTAGGAGGGGAAGGGGAGAAACAGAAACCCCAAAACACTATTAGTGCTGATAACAATTAGAATCAAACTTATCTGAGGAGCTGGATACATAGAAATTCCATAAAACATAGAACATAGTATGTAGTACATAGAATATAGTATATAGAAGAAAATTAGCTTATGTTTATATTTATATTTAATGGATATATGTATTTTTAGCAGTGCTTTTGATCTGCTTGGGGCTTTCTCCATCTACACCCCTATCTGGCACTGAATAAAAAGAAACAGAAAGATAGACCTGTCTTTTTTATTCCTACAAAACACTATCCAGACCCAAGAAGAACCAACCAAACAAAATCTAGGATGATAACTCCTGTCATATTTCATTCAGATATTGTGGAAATAAATGTATTTTCATTCTTCTGATCCTCACTTACTTTAAAAAGATGTTTTTTTTCTTGTTGTTTTGTGGCAGAATAGTAAAGAAACATAAGCAGAAAGACCCTGCAGTATGAAATTGCTTGGCCTTTCTAGTAAAGTGATAAAATAGTCTTCACTAAAGGCTTGAGAAACAAAACAATCTCACTTTCCACCAAGGTTTTAATTTTTCAATAATAATCAGACTTATCCCAATTCTTTTTTATATGTAGAAAAGAAAATGTTTTATGACATTAAAACATACTAACAACCTCTGCCTCATTAAATGAATGTATTCCTAAAATTATATGATGTCTATACCTGTTTTTTATATTTTTTTAGCATCAAACAATTTTGCTTCCTTTTAAAGGCCTTTTTCTTCCTTCTCATTTGTTTCTGAATTATCTTAATCCAAAAATAAAAAATTTGAACACCTAATTTTGGTAGCTCTTTTTAGGTGGTATGTATTTAATATAATTTCCTAGGATATTATTAGTTGTTGTTGTTATTGTTATTATTGTTATCTCATTGGCAGTCTCTCATTTCTAGTTGTTCAACCCAGCTGCTGGTTGTAGTCTATGGAACAATGAGCTCTATTATCACATCCCGAGTTTCTGAAGTTCTGTTTTTATTCATGCAAGTGAGCAAAAGGATCAGCTAACTAAACTGTCACTCAGAAAAACCCTGTTTAAATGCATCACAAAAGAATATCAAGCTGTCTTACTGCAAAGTGAAGCCATAAAAAAATGTAGACCCTATTGATCAGACCATTATTTTTGTTTCTGATCTTAATGTATATTACCTAGTTCAACAGTCCATTTTTTCCAAGATCTCTCCCAGATCTAAATAATAACCATGATTAATATAATCAAGTGACAAATAAAAGCATTGGCCATAGTTTTTAATACTGCTACTTATTATTAATTATAAAAGGCATAAGACAAGAAGTAATATAAGCATGCTAGGGTTTCTTCTAACTGTAGGAAGACTGGGTGACTTCCTCAATTAAGCCCTTAGCAGAAATCTAGAAAATGCTGAAATATTGAGATTAGTGTCTAGCTCCTACTTCAGGATTGCACTCTGTGTACAGGATGCATTACTGTACTCAAACAAAGAACAAAAAGGAAAAAACAATAGGTCCAGTAGGTATGGTGTGCAGGATATATATGATATGTTGTGGCTGAAAGCTGACAATTCTACATCACTCTGTACTGATTGAAAATAGAAAGTATCTTCTCAGGAGGAAAATTCTGGGCTGTGCTTTAGAAAAGAGAGTGGTGAAGTGTGCAGGAAATCCAGCAGTACTCAGACATTTGCTGTCAGTACTCCTGTTTTCAACACAAGGAAACTAAATGTTGTCATGTTAAGAGAAATTTCTCTAGCAGATGCAAATATAGTGTGGAATGTGCAATGGCTTAAAGCATGTCTTTCAGAAATCTAAATTTTCAGATACTTTTTCTTCCAGAGCTACTCACATGACTCCATTATCCTAATGAAGCTGTACTTAATAAGTAATAGGAAGGACATTAATATGCTGGAGAAATTTGGGGAACCTAATTTATGTAAAAGAAATTTCTCATATAAGAATTTTAACTGGCACAATCTCTTAATGAAAACTCCACTGAGACTTTTTCTTCATCTCACTGGGTTTGATTAATTTGATAAAAAACCTATTACCTATGCAGTGCAAAAAAATCTTCTTGTCTATACAAAATTGAACACCACCTGATATAGAAAAAGAATGGGTTTGTTTGAGAGACAAGTTCTCAATGTTCATATGCAAAAAGAATTTTAAAATCATTTAAATAATCAGAAACACAATACAAATGGTCTTCATTTACTGCCAAATGCACTCTCTTGAGATTAAATTAAACCTATTTGACCCAAAAGCCTTAATTTAGTAATACCTGGAAAGAAAATAGGAAGTTATACCTAAGAGTGCTGTAAACTCTTCATGGCAATTTATGTTATTGAAGACACAGGATTCGTGAAGGAATTTTCCAAAAGTGGGGGTGGAGCTGGGGGGAAAAGAGAAAGAAAGACAACAGTAGCACAATAAATCAACCCTCTGGCTAGATATAACTCTATTAATTGCAGGCACACTTACATTAAACTGTTTCCAACCCCCTGCTGCTGAAACCTCTCAAAATAATTTCACCCTTTGACAGCTCAAATTATGATCTTCCCACTCTATGAAAGTGTTTGACACATTTGCACCGAGTATTTAAATGACATTAAAAAAAAATAAAATAAAAAGGGGTTCTGTTTTACACACACCTGAACTGTTCTTGAAATTCAAGCAGTTTTCTTTTTCTTTCTTTTCTTTTGGAAAACACAATCTGATTTTATCTATATTTTTATTTATATAAGTGCTTATTTATCTGGAATACATATTTGCAGTGGCAGTTAAAGCTATTTAAAAATTTCATCTATAAACCTCTTAAAATTTCAGTTTTAAGTTTCTTGTCATTTTCCTCTTACTTTTTATTTGAGGTAGAAAATTCTCACACGTACTCTTTGTTTAAAGGAGATTTTTAAAATGCTAAAAATAAATCTGGTCCTGTTTGTTGACAGCACTAATTAAAAACACAAATATATTAAAAATGTACCTAATGGAATAGACGGGCACATTCAATAGATAAACAAATGACACTAGATGTGCATATTTTCTGTGAATTTTACTCTGAATGTTACTCAAGAATTTTGAACTTAGGTTTTTCCATATTACCAAGGCATACTGAGACATCATGGAACATTTAACCTGTTGTTAGCCAAAACTAAAAAAAGGATATTTGCTACAAAGAGTCTTTCTTGTAAATTCACTTTCAACTCTTCAACTTATCAGGAAATGAGCAATCGTTCCATTATTTGGAATAATATTTTTTAAGCTAGATGTTACATAGCTCATTTGTGATATAATTTAGAATGTATAATTAAAAATATCAAGGCTTAAACTAGAGCAGTTTCTCTGGTGACAATATAGTGATGCTTCAACACTAATGACTCCATGGTTTTAAAATTATTTGATGTTTCAACGAGTAACAAATCTATGTAGGCAATTGCATGTAGGAGAGGCCGCAATTAGTCAGTCACACATTTTGTGTAGTATGCCTAATGAGACCATTAGCAGCCTGGAAGTGTGTAACCAGTGAGGGAGAGCAGGCCTCTTCAGCGCTGTCTTTTGAGTCCCCTGGGCATCAGTCACATGTGCCAGACATTGAAACTGATGGACCTTTAGCTCCTCTAACACCTGTGTGAAGTAATAGCTTATGATGCCACGTGAAGAACAGGATTTCATCTGCCAAAGATGATCTAAGTTGAGATATTAATTACTCCTTTGGGAACTGGATATAGTAAATGCTAACATGAATACATAAACGTGATTTTTTCAGATACAAAGCTAGTTGAATCCACTGAGCTTGTATAAGCAATCATCAAGATATGAACTAAATTGTTCCACGTCAAGATAGATTTTTAGATCTTTGGTTATATTTTGTTGAAAATGTATTATGTGAAATTATCTAATTTTTAATTCATAAAACTGCATGCTAATTGTTCAATCAGAAATTATTTTCCTTATAAGAAAGTGCAAAGCACTGTGATTTCTCATCTGAAGACATTTACTTGCTTTCATGATCAGTTACATATGAATAATTTAAAATAATGAACTCATATACCATTTCTACAACTTTTCCCTGCAACCGAGACTGATAGTAAATTTGAATTCTTCAATTCAGTCTGTTAGATTTTTACTTTATAACCACACTACTGATTTTACCTTCGGATTACATTTTTGTAGAATTTTCCAAATTAAGTCTAAAAAAAGATGTCAGCCAACTTCTATTAAAAAAAGGTGATCCTTCTTTAAATCTACACACTTCAAAGTGTATTTCATGACATACTAATTTTCTTAGATAACTTCTTCATAAAAGGAATAAAGGTATTTTGATCTAAAAGATAATCTGAGAGTGGTAAATATTCAGACACAATTATTTTATTGCAATCCCCATATATTCGCATTCTCTCCTACCTAATTCACTCCTAATAAATTGAAAAGTATTCTTTGATTTGAAAATACCCTTACAGCATGTCCATCTTATTTAAATGTATTTTTGGAGGATGCAAACACCCTGACTATTTTAAATGCATTAACCTCACAGTGAGGATGTGTGTGCCGATGTTGAAAGGGAGTATTTAGTTTACAATGAGCTGATTTTCAGTTCTGTAAAGCTATGTCAAAGATATTTAATATTCCAATGTGAGAAGTTAGAGGCAACATACAAATTGAAAATGAACTGAAGAAAATACCATTCTCAGAAGAAAATACCATATACTAGAAAAAATTAGAGTGAATTAAAGTGAACAAAGGTATAGACATAATTTAAACTGATGAATAATCATCTCTATTCTCAACAAACAGAGATTGACAGGGATTTTTAGTCACAAAATTGATACAATGACCAGAGAAGATCATAGATAATATTTGAAACTGAAAATAATTTGTTCTTAGTTGTGTGGAGAGCTTCAGAGTGTATAACTTGGAAACTGAAAGATTGCCAAATAGCATAGTACAGTGTAGAAGATGCATGTAGGGACTAATTCAAGTCTCCTTTCTGAGTACTCTGTTCCAGATTTTTGCTTCTTTTGAGCTGTGACCATTCTGAGTATAAGACTTCCTTGCATTATATACTAGCTGTGGTAATTAGAACAAAGCTAGAAAGACTTGTCAAAATGTTTCTAAAGAGACTGTTAAAAAAATATTCAAGCAGATCAGCTGAACACTTTCATGCTACAGTGTGCCTACTCAAAAGCATATCGTAACCGTGATAATCTACATTTTTGCAGAAGTATTTCCATACTTCTCTTTTCATTTCTGAAGTATAATGCAGAAAGCAAAAACAGGTGGAATAATTTTAAACACTGGGTTTTGAAAAAAAATATAGTCAACATGTTAATAGGAAACTCTAAGTTTTCAAAAGTGAAAATGATGAAAGCTAAATAAAGCACTTCCAAAGTTTCTCTTGAGTTTAGTGATCACTGAAAAATATGAAAAGGGTCTATCACACTTTCATTGTTAGGGAAATGTCATTACTGAAATTAATTATCTCATTAAATTTACAAAACAGAATACTATTTTCTGTAATGTGTTTTTTTTTTTTTTCGGCAGAGAAGGAGACATTGAAGAGACAATGTTCAGCCACCAGTACAATGAACTGTGTTGTGGTTTCTCATGTATCCGAAGTCATGGTCTACAAGAATACTCAAAGGGGCCAGTACAGAAAAGTGTCATGAAAGGCATTGCTCACTCTTGGAAGAATGGAATGAATGAAAGGGAATTTGTACAGGAAAACATTTCACAGGGGTACATTGAGAGCCTGGACCATAGTATAAGCTCAGTAACACAACAGATACCTAAATATTCACACCAACATTCATGCCATATCCATTCTAACAGACACACAGGCAACCTGAGGACAAAAACAAATTAAAAACCTGAAACATTAGTAGTATCGGGGCATAAGAGTCTGTTCACCTAAATTTGGTGCTTCTGATATCAGCACGCAAGCAATCTCAGCCTTATAGACTATTGCTGATATGGTTACCTAGCTGTAAATGGTCTAGCTCCCTGCTGGTTAGATGTAGCTTACTGCAGTGAATTAAAAGACATTGTTATCCTTACTTTAGCCTTGACTGCCCTACTCACCTCTAATCAATAACAAGACATGTCAGGAACTGCAAGTATAAAGGCTAATAACAGGTAAACTTTTTGCTATATCTTCTTAAATTTATCAAACTGTAACAGTGGAAGATCTTCTTCTAAGATATATTCTTATATCTAACATAATTTCTGAGACAGAAGGCTGCTAAGTGTCACAGTGTGTTAAACGACACAGAAAAAAAGTCTGAAAACAGAATTTTCATATCCTATTTTGTTCTTGTTAGGAGAATGTATTGCAAATAGCAGCACAAGCTAAGAAAAGTCAGAAAAAATATAAGGCATCCAAAGGGATAAAACCTTGTTTAAACAAGAGAAGCATATGCAAAACTTGGATTGAGTTCAAAAAACCTCAAGAATGTAAAGTCTGTTTCCTATCCAAAAACACGCCTAACACTTCCACATTTACTTAGGATCTTCTGCTGATTTGGCTTTTTGATGTGGACTGATAGTATTTATGTTTGCTGAATGTTGTTTTTTTCTTTGTAAGATACAAGTAAAATTTTAAGACATAATATTAAGACTCTAAAATCATCAAAGGCATTATGCTGAATGACAAACCCATTAAAAAAAAAACAAAAAAACCCCCATGTATTTACATGAAATGATTACATTAGACTTCACAAAGATTTTGAAGTTCTGTGTGTTAGAACTACATAGCAAACCTTAACCCTGGCATAATGCTGAATTTGGTAACTTGACCAGTACAAATTTAGTATTATTTTCTAGTACAATAAATGATGCATATAAATTCTATTACATCATTTTAGAGGTCAAATAATTTTAAAATGTAAGATATCATTTTTAAAGTATGTCAAATATAAAAACATTATCTTTCTTCAAAGAGGAAAATTTGGAGGCAAGTTAGAAGAAACAGACTCAAAATTTAGTAACCTGTTTGGATTCAATATTTGTCTTGTTTTACAACATGGTTTTTCAAAAGTTTGCTTACATCTTACAGTAACATGGTTATATATTTCATAAAATTAGACAATAAAAAATTATTTAAAAATAAGGTAAACTTCAAGAAACTATGTGAAAAAATATAATCCAAATAGACAACCTCCAATAAATACTTTTAATTTCCAATCTAGTTTTTATTCACTATTTCTGAGTGAAAAAATCATTAATGTTTAAATGAATCAAACTGGTGGATAGGACACTCAGAAAAAAATAAAAGGTCAGTTCAAGTTTAAAAGTATGTAGATGTTACATTTTAATACTGATAAAATTGACATTTAGGTACCTTCCTAAATAGTGGAGTTTGCAGACTCAAGATCTTAACAGAGAAATTAAAAAAAAAAAAAAAAGTTACCTGAGCAATTTCAAACTCACATTTCATCTAGATTTTGAGTTGACATACATATGTACTCTATCAGTTAGATACTGCTGCAGGAAAAAAAAAAGCTTACCTCAAGTACTTTAAACCAAATCGGGAATAAAGGAGTTTATTGATGTTTTATAGACATAGAATTAACTGGAAATCTATGAACCATATATTCCTCAATATCTGCAATACAAGAGATAAACCATAATAACTGGTGCCTATGAACTGTTAGTAAACATCTACAGTCCTCTAAACAGCCTTTTCTATCTAATTGCCTAGAAGTTCTAACCAGAGTTATATGACCACAGACATGGTCTCACAGGATGTCCCCACCCTTAAAAAGAACAGATTTCATGAAATTAAATAGAAAGAAGCTCAGTTTCCAGAAGCAGTTATTAGCTGAATAGGACATTTGGTTCATGAAATATTTTGCAAATATATTTTTACTGTTTGAGGGTTAGGTGTCAGTTAAGTAAGATTTTTCAAGTTCATACGGTTCTTTCTTCCTTAGTAATGACCCAGACCTTGTTCTGAGGAGAGGATGTGTCAGTATCCTTTAAACATGAATCTGTGTGAGCAATGGTAATGTATATGTCAATTGTAAACACATTTTCTTCTTTTCCCAAGAATAATCTTCTGCTCAGAGTTCAAATTCAGGCACAGACAAATGTCAGTACTGGAATAATCTGGAGTGCTTTGTTTACCAAACCCAAGCATAAGAAGCATTTTAGGTGCCTTTTTTGAGCTGAAATATCTGCCTGGGGCTGGCAGGGATGATCTGTCTATTGGAGCGTGTGGTGGTCGCATGCCAGGTGCCCGCCAAAACCACTCTATCAGTGCCCTCAACTGGGCAAGGGGAGAGAAAATAGAACAAAAGTCATGTGGGCTGAGTCATGTAGGGACAGGGAGAAAAATCACTCACCAATTGCTGTCATGGGCAGAAAACACTTGCCTTGGGGAAATCAAACTTCTTACCAATCAAAGCAGTATAAGTTAAAGAGAAACAAAGCTGAATGTTAAAACACCTTGCCCCCACACCTCTTCTGCCAGCTCCCTCAGTTCTCTTGAGTGAAATCCATCCAATCCCAGAGCATTGTGAGTGTCTAGGTGAAGTAGTACACCACTAATCATTTCCCCATGGCTTTTATAGGCTTCCTCCTTTGTTCCTTTGAGAGTATTTTCAAAAGCGATAAAGCATCAGTTCATGGTCAGAGTCCCAGTGTTTCAAATAAAAGAAGAATAAAAATAATTTATGTTTCCCTACCTAATAAAAAAAATGATCTATTATTGCCATTATTTTAACTTCTAAATTTGCTAAACTCTATATTTTACTAAAAATCATGCACAATTTTTCTTCATGTTTAAAGTGTCTTACTGTATGAATAATGACACCCCAAACCATCACATGAAGTCACTAGGAGAGATGTAAGCAAATTATTTTACTTGTGCGAGAGTATAATTGGACTGCTACATAGTGAATGATCATGAAAAAGAAAAATTTTCTTCTAAATGGGGGGTGCTCTGGTTTTATTTCTTCTTAACAACATTTTACAACAGTTAACAAATTTTATCTTTATGAGTCTTAACGACATGTCATTGCAAAGAGATATCAAAATGAAACTATCTGCTGTATTGACCCATGGCTGAAGTCTAGATCTTTTGTGAAGAAATGCTCATTACAGGATTCATGTATTAATTCTAAGTGGGTTTTTTAAGCAACATTCTGCCCCTTCCCTCCCTCATTTTGCTTCACTTTCAGAGCTCGTATACCACTACAAGTATTCTCGTTTTTCATATTACATTATGACTAAATCGGCTGTTTGCTATTGATTTTATTCACAGTTCCTGCATGCAACCCTACTTCAAAAAGAATACAGATTTTTAATGGGATTCAAAAAAATTCACAGATCTAAAGTTTGAATCTATTTCAAGATACTTTTCCTCATCTTTAAATATTTAAAGGTCAAGTAAGAAATATAATTCAGTACAGCCTATATACTTTCCATTTCTGCAAAGTCTCAGGAAAAGTAATTAAATTAAAGTGAGACAAGTCAATAGAAAATATCGAAGAGCCTGAGGAGACCTAAGTTCAAAGAATAGTAAGCAGGACAAAAGAAAAGAAATGGTCTTAATAAAGCATTCCTAAGCATGAAGAATTAGAAGAAAGATTCAATCCTTTTTAGCTGTACAAAATACTACAAGACAACATAAACCAACCCAGAATTACATACATATAAACATAAACTTATTTTACTTTCTTTTCTATGAGAGTTTACTAATATGAAAGGTTAAATATACATTTTAACATATTTTTAAATATATATTACTGCTTATTTATGTGAGCTGTTAAGGAAAGCAAATACTATCTGAATTTATTTTAAATCCTTAGTTATACAAATGAAGGGTATAAAGTCAGAGTCTACACTGAGTTTTGCAATATGTGGAGTTTGGTTAGCTATAGGTTTTTTTCCCTAAAAAAGCAATATGTGGTAGGTACGAGTAGGAACTTGTATCCTGTGCTAATTTTTCCTTATACCATTTTTCTAATTGCCTGAAGCAGGTGTTCCCACTGTTTACACAATTTTGGTGATGAGACTATTTAGACACTGCATAATATAAGGAGGGTAGTGGGGATAACCTGCTCCCATGATCACTCCCAACAAAGATTTATTTACTGTTAATGTATCGAGGACATTTCTGAGCAGACAGGCAGGTCCCCAGTCTGCTGCCAACAGTACCTAACGCAGCCCACCATGCTGCTGCTTTTCTTTCCATGAGAGTGCTTTGCTGGCTCATGGTCAGCTTGTTCACCAGTATCTCCAGATCCTTCTCTTCAAATTGTTTCTTTAGCTTGCTTGGCCTCCAGTGTGCACTGGTGGCATTAATCAGAAGTTACCAGAAGCCTCAATTTCTCTCACTTCTCAATAATAAACTGGAAGTGTCTATAGCAACTATTGGATCATGAAAATCTTTATTATCCCTGCTTACTACTTCTACCTGCACAAATTAAAAAGATACATTAAAAACACTGGCTTACTTTGGGAATTTATTTTCCTTTCACTTTGAAAAAAATATAACTAAAAATTTCTGACAGAGATGCTGTGTCCTGTCACTCCTAAACATGTGTGCAAAGAATGAAAACAAAGATGGTAGAAGGACAGGCAGGAGTGGGGATATGGGCTGGTTCAGCTTAGGCAAGGGGAGACTTGATGAAATCTTTGCTGTCTACAATTTCCTTATGAGGTAGACCAAGCAGGAGGTGATCCAGTGATAGGATGCGAGGGAATGGTTTAAAGATGTATCAGAGGAAGTTAAGTTTAAAATTTAGAAAAAAGTTCTTCAGTGAGAAGGTGGTCAAGCACTGGAAAACTCCCCAGGGAACTAGTCAAGACCATAAGATTGTCTGAATTCAAGAAGAATTTGCACAATATTCTTAGATGTATGGCTTAACATTTAGGTTGATTAAAGTTGCAGAAAGGGTATGTGGTTTTGTGGAAGAGGGTTGAAAAATTACCAAAGAAGGACACAGCAATAAGAATTTAGGAATAAATTTTTGACCTAATACTCCTAGGGGAAAAGTCTTTTGAATCCCAGATAATATACAACTGTTGTCATCTTGAGTAATGTTTTTATGATCTTATATGCCAACACTGATGCTTGTATACTTTAATTACACTGCCCTACAATGACAAAAGTTTCTAAATAGGTCAAATTAGCTATTATTTTTACTTCAAACTTATTATTTAATTTTACCTTTGACCTCAGTTTGAGTACTCATTGTTAACCAGAAATCTATACAGTAATAGTATGTAAATTACCTGAAGAATGTACCTTCTTAAGGGAATGTTTAATTGTTTATAATTTATAATTACATATGCTAATTACCTTTTTTTTTGTCCTATTGTAATATGAGTAATTAATTCTGATAAAGCAGATCATTTGGAAGTACTTAACAGTACTTAACACATAATTCATGCATCATATTGTTTTAAATTTCTTATTAACTGCTTTGGACAGCCATTATCAGTTGTAAGCAATATGTATTTCTTTCCATCATATTTTTAAGCTACTGAAACTTCACTATATTTGACATATGAATTCAAAATATATTTCTTGTCCAAGTTATCTACATAGCTCATTTACTGAGTTGCAACTACTTATGATAAAGGTCATTCTCTTGAAATTATGAATTTTTTTTTTAAATGCATTAATATACTTGTATTTTAGAAAAATATGACTGTCAACATCAGTGAAGGAAGTTCATACTATCATCTGTTCCTATATCCTAATGGCCCAATGATAGGGAAAACATTTGATGCTACAGAAAATTGACTATTTTTAATGTTTTCATTCTTTTCATTTTTATGCACAGGAAAACAATTCAAATGATTTACAAGACACTTGTAAATTTAAGTCAAGGCACCAACTGTCCTAACATGTGGCTACTCCTTTTCAAATTATTTTTCCCTCTTTGTATGTTTATTTTATTTTGTTATGGACGAATTATGAAATTTAATTTCTAAATTCACAATGAGATACTAAAACTGAGTTTGTATTTGAAGGATAAATAGGCTCCAGTTTTTAGAATTTATTTTACTGCAGTGTTCCTAACACTACACTAGCTTGCACAGTGTGTGACTAATAAGGAAATTTATTTTGAGACTGCAGTTTCCTCAGTGTGTATCTTTTCATAGACTGATGAACTCACATTACACACAGTAGCAAACTGCAACTAAAATCCCAAATGAAATCCAAAACCAGACAAAAGACAAACTTCTTGCATTTATTTCTAAGTTACAAAAAAGGATTAAATTCTGCTGTTCATGACACAAATATAAAACAATTAATGCCCATAGTTTCCTAATGTAAATTATCCTACTTTTTAGGAAAATTATAATTTATGTGGGATTCTAAATATTTCTGATTTTGTGAAGTTATGATTTCCTCCCAAGTAAACATTACTGAACTTTGTTCAGGAGCACCTAAGGGAAGTCTTTGGTTTCTACTGAGGACTGTAAAGAAATAACATGGATTCTTTGTGCCCAAGCGCAAAAAGTAAATTCTTGAATGATACTGCTTCTTAATAACAAATAAAGCAGAGAGGCAGATCTTTAACTTTTATACTGGAGCTATTCCTTTACACAAAAGTTCTCCAAATACGGGTCTACAGAATAATGTCCTTGTAATTTGTCAATAATCAAAACACCCTTAATTCTTTCTGTGAAAAGCAGAGGGAATTCAGTCAAAGCAGTTCTTGAATGTCAAAATAGTCTCTGATATACTGAATATTTCTGTGTAAACGATTTGCAGTAAAGGCTACATTAAAAAATAAGAATTATATTTGTATGTGACTATATATACAATATTTATATCAATTTTAATATTTTTTAAAAAGGCATAAGGAAATTTGAGGCAATAAAATCAATGCCTTTTTGAAACCAGAAACTTGGTTCTTTTCTGAACATATATAGAGTTTCTTGGAAGGTGCAGAAATCTTTTATTTAAATGCCTGAAGATCTCAATCGATTTTTTCCTTTCCTTCAAATGAGATACCAATTTAGAGAACTGAGAAAGAGGCATAGACCACTTTGTACTGCTTTCTTTCTCTCTCACTTTGATGTTGCATCCCCTTTCCTTCTTGAACGTTTCCTATCCTTAGCAGGATGGCTGCTGCCTTCCAGAATATGACCACTGGTTGCTCCTGAAATTAGTACATATCAACATCCTCTTTCTGCATTTTTGAGAACTTCATGGTTGGCATTTTCTTTACTCTGAAAAACCTATTAAATGTGAACTATTGTTGAACATGTGACCTATTGTGTACAGCACTATAGGAATTACAATGATAAACAATTCTTGTAAATGAGTATGTTTCTTTAGTTATCAGTGTCTGCATTGCAAAGTATATATATTCCACTTTTCATTTTTCCTATATAATTAATGTAGTTCCAGCCAGAGAGATGGCCTCAGTGTATAAGACATCTTAAATAATTTTTTCTGCTAAAAAAATCTTTTGAGGATCCTGTTAAGGGGAAAGAACCAAGTCAAGCATTAGCAAAGCTCTTATTGTTCAAATAATATTTTAAGTAGGCATGAAAAATGAATGAATATAAAATAATAATGTGCAGAAGGAAGAACAGGCTTTACTTATACTTTCTTATATATGCAGTATAAGAATTTTCTCCATAATTATGCGGTAGACTTAGTTTACTTGAGCATACAATAAGTTTAGATTCAATGAGCTGGAACATCCTGCAGTTTCCCTACTACAGCACAATAGTGATGTTTTTTCAGTTCTGACAGAGCAATGGAAGACTTCTAACTGTACTGGTATTTGTACTTTTTCCCATAATCCATAACTTAAGTGTGAGACAAACAGAATTGAAGAGCAGATTTAATTGCGTTATAGCTACAGACCTATGCAAAAAGCTGGATGAGATCTACAAGATTCCTAGAAGGACAAATGAAAAATGTGAGTGACCATGTAATTCCAACAAAATGTATGAAGATAAAGTATCATAAAATATCCTGAAGTGGAAGGGATGCACAAGGAGGAACAAAGTAAAACTTCTGGAATGATCCATCCACAGGCAGGCAAAGATCAGTAGAAGAATTCTATAATAAATCCATGCCATATTGTAAACCTATTTTTTTTCTGAAATAAATGTAAACATTTGTTTTGACTTTGACTGCTAATACCATAAAGCAGTTCACATAGAAATATCTCCAAACTATTATAAACCGTTGTTGACTTAAGCCTGCCACTGTGCCAGGAGAAGTTTCTGCTAACATGCATCACAGTGTCAAGACTGGGACTCTAATTTAGAGACTTGCACTTCTGGGAAGGCCTCAAGAGGACACAATCTGAAATAATGAAGACACAAAACAAAATAATGAGCACTAGAAGAAAGTGATGACTGTATTCTCTCTCAGCAGATACAGGTTTATAATCAAGTTCACGTTAGAAGTCAGAGAAATCATTGTTCAGTCTGTCTCAGACTCTTCAAATAATAGTGCTGCCAAACTATTTCTACATCAATTAACTTCTTTCATTAAAATAAAACACCAAAGGGGACAACTTAGCTGATATAAAATTTAAGAACCAGAGTGGCCTTTTTCCAGTGATTTATCTGGTACAATTAGAGCAAGCTGTTTGTGCTATAGGAAGCTCAAGCAAACAGACATTACAAAAATTACAGCTCTGAAGTTTTCTTCCTCTACCCTAGCAAGCTTGCTGTTCCAAGAAAAATGCAAGTAAAAGAAACTCAAGGTATTTATTAAGGAAGTCAGAGTAAAAAAAGGGAATATGCAAGTACATGATGCTGTAGAAAACAGGAAGAGTAAGAGGAAAATATTACTTAACTGGGAATATAAAATGACATTCAAAACAGGACTGAGAAAAGATATTACTGTAGATAAAATGCAATTGAAATTACACTGATATCAGAGGTAGCACACTAAGAAGAGCAGATCATATTTCAAATGGCTAAAGACATTTAACAAATCAGTTGATAACAAGTGTTTTGTGAAACAGGAAAAGAATAAATGTGTCTGAAATTCTATTCTCATGTTATTTTCTCATTTGAAGGTTAATATTTTTGATATGACATTTTGATTTGAGTGTGGCAAGTAAAGTAAAATGACATGAACTTTGTCATTTGCATGCCTACATTTTAAAAATACAAAATAATTAAACCATCAATATAAAAATACTAAATATCCATGAGATGCTAGATTTTTTTTCTGTTAATATTTGACATTAAGGCTTCCTAGGCACCGAGCTAAAATGGTTGCAGGATAACTAGAGCAAATCAGTGCTGTGACATTCTGAGCTTCTGCAATCTACTTCCATCACTTATCTATTCTCACTGTTTTTGAAACCCATTTTCAAAGGATTATTGGTACTGGGACATAAATAAGCGCTCTAAACATGGAGAGAAAAGGTTTAGAAGTCAAGTGTTTCTTTTCCTTTATGTTCTTCTTTTCTATTGTCTTCCCTACCTACATTTCCAGCTCTTGCTCTTCAATGAAGAAAAGCCTGAAGTTCCAATTGCATTTTGGGGTTGGATTTGATAAACCAAATATAAGTACTAGCGACTAGTTTTACTTTGGCAGCAATTGCTACCAGCTTATTTTACCTGACAGCATTTATTGATTAAAAAAAAAGGAAAAAAAAATGCTGCCTTTATTGTATCTGTCAACTTTGAGTGAATGTCTGAACCTCCCTTGCATTCATCAAATGATATTAGGTATTATGAAATGGATAACATAACCAGAGCAAGATGGGACTTAGGCACTAACTACTTCTACAGCAAAACAGATCCTAAAATATGTTGTTTCTACTGGTTCTTAAGCTAGTTTTTCAGGCACATTGAAACACCCTAAAATGCATACAGATTAAGTACAGTTTCCTACACATTAGTTTGGTGTTTTATATTGAGAAATGAAATTAAAAACAAACCAATTGTATAAGGTATAAAAACCAGAAACCTCTCCAACAAAACTAGTGCTCCAGAGAAGACGTGATACAACACATAATTATACACAATGACTTTCAGCTCTTTTATTGCAATCAGATAATCAACTATTTCTTGCCAATAATGGCAGGATGAGCCATTTGGTAAGCTCAGGGTCTGATTTATCTTCAATCAGTTTAACCTGGTAAGTTAAACTGAGTTTCCTGTGAATGGCCAAGAACTTGGTTTACAGTTTACTTCATTTCATTTATTATTTTGTTTTATTACTAAGAAATTTCTTATGTAGGAATGCACACACAAAGTCCACCACTTGGATTAAGGAACTTCTTTGAGTTTTGTAAACGGCTTAAATTATTTTCAGTATCATTAAAAAGCAACTTATTAAGGAATGAAAATTTGAATCAGAAAGCCTAATTCTCAAAAGAAATATAATACAAATAGTAATATTTTCTGTAGATATTATGAATAATAATAATTTTATTCTTTATTTATTCACAGTGAAGATACTTATATTGTTGCAGTTATAAAATGGAAAAATATTATTTCATATAATGTTCTTCCCACTTATAAGATTGCTTCTGTTACAGAAATTCATTACTAGGGGCCATTATTTTTTATTACAAAAGCTATTTTAATTTATGAGATATCCGTGTTACAGGTTAAGAAAAACACACAGTACTCAAAAACATAACTAGCATCCTTTAAAGTGATTTCACTATTTCAAAAAAGGGAATTAATTTCAAAATAAAAATCAGGGTCTAGATAGACAGTAATTGGTGATTGATCTATCCCTATCTTTATCTGGACCTGCGGGTTTTTCATTATATTTTCTCTCCTCTGAGCAGCTGAGAAGGGAAGTGACAGAGCAGCTTTGATAGATGCCTGGCATCCAGCCAGGGTTAACCCACCACAAAAATCCTTTCCCAAATATTGGGAATATGTTAAGGAAAAACATTGCAGAAGGTAAAAATACTTGCTAGCTACAGTAAGCATTTTTACAGTTTTTAAATGTAACCATTGCCATTTAAGGATTGCAGCTGTAAAATTAACCCTCTTTACCAAAACAAAGTCTCCAGAAAGGCAGACTGGCTCATTATGGATACTACAGATCTGGAGTTAAAAATAAATAAATAAATAAATAAAATAGTTGTGTATTGTGTACTCCATAATTCTAGAGGCCGTATTCTGACAGACAATAACAGTGGCTGCTGATCTTTGCTAGTGATCTCACCTTATATTTGTAGTTATTCTGATAAACAATGAAAGACCATACAAAATATATATTTGACTGTAAGATGAAGAAAATAAGAATTTTGGGAGTAAGTTGTGTACTTTTTATTTTCAATTAGATAGTCAACTAAATTAACTATTTGACTATTGATTGTGCCTTTTTTTCAGAACAGTATTTAAAAGGAGCACATGGAATTCATGTTTTGCAACAAAAATTGTTCTTAAAGAAGAAATAGTCATTTAAGTTATTGCTATGACAAAAATTAATGTACTGGTATTGCTTTCTTTTAATTTGCATTAGATTTTTAAGTTATCCAAAGACACCAAAGTCATAATTCTAGACTCATGATAGCACAGTGAATAGAAAAATTTAACAGCAAGTGTACTAAGTGGAGTTAAAAGAGTGAAAAAGAATATTGGAACAAAGAGTTTTTATTAAAATGTCACTTTGAGTAAGTCAGGTTGAAATCAGCTGACCTGTAACATGACATAAGCTTTCAGTTAATGTACTCTCCTGAGTTACAGAAAGTAAAAGTTTCTGTAGCTTTAGTTAAAAGATATTAATTGATTTCATGAATCTTCTGTTCTACATTACTGTTTCTCATCAATGAATGATATATATAAGAGGAATTTTCACCCCATTTTTCCAGTCCTTTCTTTAAGGCTTGATAAGGTGGGCGCCCTCTGAGATTGCTTGTTGGATCAGACATTGTGTAGAAATAAATGTAGTGTAAAACACGCCTTTAATTGTGTGTTTAGCTATCCAAAACAGTGAATTGAGAGTGTTGCCCAGGCACTGGCAGCAGGGGTTGAGAGGTATCCTCTGTGAGGAGGGACAGGGCTGACCTGTAACACACACAAATCTGGCTCCAAGGGACCCACCACAGGGCACAGCTGAGCCCCTCAGACAAGCTGGTGGCATCTCAGTTAAAATATATCTAAGAAATACAGAAAATGCTGGAAGCAGATGGAACATAACTGAGAAGCAGCTGAGGGAAGGTCAAGGGTGTCAAGGCCATCAGACATTATCATTCGAATTTTTAATTGGTTTTGCCCCGTAGTATAGTGTAGCTAACTTTTAGTAGGGCTGTTTTGCTGACTGCATATTCACACTCTGAGCCTCCACGATAGTCAGGGTCAAGACTATATTATCTAATATTGTAAGGTCATTTACTCTTGAGAAATTGTACAAGCTCCAGCTGAAGAAAATTAGTAAAATGTCACATCGGTCATTCTCCTACACCATCAAAATTAGGTATCTGCATCAATGCCAAATGCATCATATATTTCAATTACGTTTATTGCCATCCTGTCACATGTCAAGGATACAAATATCCTTACTTCTGGATTGTGCATTCCTATTTCTTAACTTATCTGCCCATACCCGAAAACTGCAAGGTCAGAACTACAGTGACAGGTAAAATTGTTTATGTGCAATATTAATTAAACTTTTCAGCTGAATAGCCATTAGTTCTGTATGACATCATAGTCCATTCACCATTACTCATTTGTGTTTTACACTTCTGGCAAGATAAAGCAACCTTAAATCAAAAGCAAACAGCTATGAGATGAAGTGAATCTATGCTACAGTTTCTTAGATTGCTTAAAATCATGCAGTGGTTTCTAACTCTGCCCAAGCTTTATAGGAGAGAATGCTGTTACAAGATTTTTGGTTCTCTTCCTTTAAAGGGTGAAAGGTCTTGAAAACCAATGGACAGAATTTATACAGCTTCTAAATTACCTGTGTTATGATAGCCTTGAGTGTCTTTATATATACACACAAACCAGTCATTACAAATTTATAATTTACTATGAAGAAGCTATTGGATGTGAATTCTGAATGTCCTGACCAAAAATCTATTCTGTAAGTTGCATGGTTCTTCATCTACTTCAATTTCATTTTACCTATGTTGACAAGACCACCTCAGCAGAGATAGAAACTTTTAGGTATCCCTCCACCTGGGTACTATACCCATGAGTTGCTTCCAAGAATCCTCATTTTTGTAGAAAGTATTGAACAGTAATAGTTTTAAGAAGCACAACTAAATTTTAGCTGTGTAGTGGAACTGTGGAAGTGGTTAAAACTTATACTGCTCTAGATTTTTATTTTCATTGTCTTCTAAGCCATTCTTTGTGGCTGCAACTTAATATGACAAGTAAATAGTTGAGCTCAAATATTAAAAAAAATCTTTAAAAACATGCTTTAATTATTAAAAAGAAGGTAAAAAAAAGCAAACAACAACAAAAAAACACCCTACCTATTAGCAACGAAAATCTTTTTCAAGTCTTACCTTTCTGTCTAACATGGAGTTTATAATCACCCCTGCCACAAATAACTGAGGCACACAGTATGCACAAAACCCTAATCTCTCCTATGGTTATTTGATATTTCATATCCTGCTCTTCAGAAATACACTTTAATATGTGAAGACCTTCCTTTAATTGAAAAATCTTTATTTGCTTCAACAGTAAATTCTTTATACAATACTGTTATTCACACAAAAAAAAAGATTTAATTTTCTTTATTTGCTTTTAGCAACTGAAACTTCTGTTCCTCTTTTGTTCTTATGCTCCATGATACTGATTACCTTGCTCCAAGACAAATTTTATAATAATTTAATAACTCAGTGATTATATAGCCTTGAATTGTCTTTAACTGAGAATAATTATCAAAAGTCAGCTATTACATTTAGACAAGTTTCCATATTCTTATCTGGACAGATATATTTGGAGTTATATTCATATAAATCTTATAAGTATGGAAGCATATATTTGGATAAGGTTCTATCAATTTTATCTAGAGAAGAACAGAAGTAAGAAATTATTCTTCAACATTTTAATTTTGTTCTCACTTCAATTAATATTTTGTTTAGTTTTATAAAATAAAAAATAATGAGTGACTTCCCCATTTTTTTCATTTAATTTAATTCCTTCATTTAATGCCTTTGCATTACTTAAAACCCTAACCATAGATTAAAATAGATAACAGTAGCTCCTAAACAAGTCAACTTTTTTGGCCAGAAGACTGAAAAATTCTGTACTAGACTCAATTTTTCCATTTATTTTTTTAATTATACAGCACTTTAATATTAAGAGAGTAGCAGATAAAAGTGGAATTCTAGTATTTCAGGACTACGCCTCTTATGGGAGACAGTGCAAAGCATCCATTTGGTAACATAATTTTTGTGAGTTTGACCTTTATATGAGTTTCTATACAGAAAATCATATTATCACTTCTGCATTTAAGTAGTGAGGTCTCCAGACTGTTTCCAAAAACTGATTACTTACACTAAACCTTTTAAAATAAAATTCATTTTACCACATATTCTTTTTTCTCCTGGCAATATTGCTTTCAGAAGCAACTAAGTCATTCACATTTTAACCATTTCTAATTTTCAAGCCCAAAAAATCTCACTGTGAGAGAGGAATTCTCAGATGTTATGCCCTGTTTGGTAACATGCAGAAAATCAGATGCAGCGAGGAAATGGACAGGATTGTTTCCAAATATTTGATACAAATCCAAAACCCCTCAAGCCTGAATTTGTTTGGCAGAACAAACAATAGGAGAATAACATTGCCAAGACCCTGCTGTCTATTCCACTGTGTGCTTAGTTATTTTTAGCTTTGATTGCTGCTGGAATTTTTTTAAATTTGGATTTTTCTAGAACAGACTCACCAAAACAACTGCTTAAGATGTCAGCTTGTGTTACAGAAAGCTGATTTCTAATATTTAAGTCATATTAGACAAAACCCATCATTAATGTCCAATTTACCAATTACTAGTACTATTTTCTTAATTCACATGAAAAAGTAATTGAAAAGGAAAAAAACAAAACTCCAAACCAAATCTTTGATATGTTTTTGCTCCTGGAGTCTTCCAGTGGGGAAGCGGTGGCTCACATACTCAGACATTGGTGAATTATTTTCAGCTAGATTACAAACTTTGGCATCTCTTCAAGATCCATTTTCAGATGGACTAATAGAATTTTTTTGTTATTAAGTGACCAGAAATTAATACTTAGGACAAACAATCCATAATAGACTGTAAAAAACACATACTTTTGTAGTTACTGTGAGTCTTTAATTTTATTTTCCTTCCTCTTATTATAGTCTTGACCCATGCAAATTATAGTGGCAAAGGCTGGTTTAGAAGATCTGGTAGGTCTGGGACCTTGTACAGGGCCTGCTTTGGAGTCATGATCACTATGAAGATGAGTAGAAGCAGATTTACAAAAAAAANAGGTCTTGGATACTTCTGAGGGAGTGTATTTCTGCTTAAAACGTAGCCTTAACCTATGCATTCAAAAAAGTTTCAAAACTGTGTTATAATACTTGTGAAATTATAAGACGTAATCCAGTCTTCAGAAGAAAATTTTTCTCCTAATGAGATGTATAAATCTCTTAATGTTTTAATTCTTTAGCTGGGAAAAAAAAAAAAAAGCCACCACTTATTTTATGTAAAAACATTACAAGATATTTATTGTTAAATCCAAGTGCAATTCTTATACTTTCAGGAAATTAATCATTTCCTGCTGTTTACCAAATGAGACAGTAGCAATCAACAAAATTCAGTATTTCCAGTCATATCTCTTAGACTTGTCCTTATGCTGTACACAACATCTTAATTTTACCAACAGAAATACAAGGGTGTTGGCAAGGTGATGTGTAGCAAACAGTTCTGAATATGCATTTAACCTTGAGGCCTTTGAAACTCAAATTGCACTGTTAGTGGATAGCAAATAGGAAATTGTAAATTCTGTAATAAAGATACAATATCTATTTTGACTAATTGATCTTGCATGTAAGTTCAGCAGGTGACACTATTGAATCTTTTTAAAGTTTTAAATATTAAAGGTCTAAATATTTAAATATTTAAAATTATATGATGTTAACATAAAAAAGATTTTATCTGAGTTTCTTTTAAGTTTATGAATTCTTCTTCAGGTTTTATTTTTAGGCACTGGGTTTTTTTTAAGGACTAGTAGCTCGAGCAGCTGTGCGTGTGCATATGTAGAAAAAACAGCAGCAATTTGGGAAGCTATTTAATCTTTTGAGCAGAAATAATTACAGATGGATACTGAAAATTATTATACAGAAGTTAAAGTTCTGTTAAGTCTTTGGATAGGAACTGAAGTGTACAAATAGAAAGTAGATAAAAAGTAGCTGAAATAAACCCCTGATTTATTTAAATTATCTCTTCACACTGATTTTTGACAGTTTCTAGATTGCACAAAACTCATACATTCAAAGCATTTCATGATATATAGAAACAAACATTTTGCTGAGACAGAATTCAAGGAATTCAAAACAGTACTCTTGTAGCTGTTAGAAATGTATTCATTTATAGAGTATTAGATGCACAAATGCACAAAAACAAAAAAAAATCTACTCTAAATAAAGAATTAACATGGAACCCATTTGTATTATGAATAAACATACAGAACTTTCCCCCGCTTTCATCTATAAACAGCCCTTAAGTGGCTAGTTTTATTTTGATGTAGGATTGTCTCCCTGTAAACAGTGTACTGTTGGGAAAACACAGAGGTGTTTTAGAAAAATAAAACTGGAGTAACAGAAGAATGAGGGATGCAGTCTTTGGATATGTAGCAATTCCCTGCAGAAGACCAGATCTATGATACCGAGGGTGCCCTAGATACTCTGCAATATTGAAACCATCCTCACTTGACACTGCTTGTTGGCCCTCCTTTTTGCATTATTTGAAATCTGTTACAGCAGTTTTACCTTATTTTAGTTTTCTTTGGGTGGAAGTGGAGCAGGAAAAGTGAATCAAACAAAGGTTAAACACGAATTTCAGTGGATGTCAATCTTTGCAAAGTGAATAATTTGCATGTATAGCACGACTGTATCCTAGTCCTTCACAGTCTTTTAAAGTGACTTAGACTTCAAATAAAACCAGTTTGCTGGAAAGGTTTTCCAGTTCATCAAAACTATCATGAAAAGGAAACCTTAATAAGCAGCCCCTTAGAAAGGCATCAGTATCCATACACAGACCTAAAAGTGATAATTGAAGAAGTAGYGTTAGATGTTGATTATGACTGTTAATATCTAGACAAGTGCTAAGAATAATTCAAGGCAGATGCTAAGATTCTTCACTCTTTAAAGCAACAAGTATTTTCCAATTACTTAATAAAGAACAAATCTTTTTCAAACTGAGGTAAATGCAGATGATGGAAATAATTATTTTTATCCTTATTTTGAGAGTGAGGAGTATGTCTCTTGCCACCTAAGAGGGCTTTAACCAGATTACAAAAAACAATAAAACAGGACTCCAAACTACTTGGATCATCATGGGTTTACCCACATTTGTTAGTTCATTAAAATTACTTAAAATAAATTAAGATTTTAAATTGTCCTTGACTATTCCAGTACCAACTCATTCCATTATGATATATGAAAAAAGTATTTAGCTGGTGCATGCCCTTTATATTTCACTTCTTCTAAAAACTTCATTTACAAATACCAAAATTTTACTTAAAAATTTGCAACCATTTCTCTTCATTAAAACCAGAAATTAGTTCCAAGTCATGGTTTAGGATAAGCTCCTATTCATTCAGACTGAAGACTGGGTGGTCTTTGAAGCAAGATATAAACCCCACAGTCCACTGCTTTTGTAAATTTTACCTTAGTAGGTAATATAAATACATAGAAAATCTTAAAAAAATAATGTCTTACACTGTCAGAAGAGACTGATTACAGAAATTGCAAGGCATCAGAAAAGAAACTTTGCGATGCAACTACTATGTTTTAAACATTATTTTTATAAGCCACAGTTGTGCAAAGATGCGTGTTTCTTTTTTCCCCCATAGGTTTTGCAACGCTCTTTGACATCATTTAAAATTTGATGGACTTGCCTGAAAGACTTCACTCGTTTTTTTACAGTACCTGCAGAAGTTTCATGAAAAATTAAATAGCAATGTAATGGCTACATTTTTTTAGCTTTTTACATGTATTTCTCTGAGATTATAGTGCTTTTATATTGCATTTTTCTTTGCCAGAGGCAATCTAAAATAACTATCTCTTTCTTAACACTTATCATTTAGAGACAAATGTAATAGTTTCCTCTAAAGATTTCCTTAAATTATTAATCAGAAGGCTCTTTTATTGTAGTTGATTTTTAGATGAGCAAGTCAGTAGTAGATGTGTTTAAATTTAAGGTACGGAGCTGTCTTGGCTTAGGGCTTACAGTCATACTTTTTACAGAAACAGCTACCTAAAAGGGTATAAGATTTAGCTGGGAGAGAAGGGTTGAAAAATACATTGTTATCAACCCCCTTGGTGCTCCTCTTGGAGTCAATAATTATTCTACCATTACACCAGCAAAGTTGCTCATACTGACTGGTCTTGACATTCCCGTGTGTGTTTTACTTTCAAAAGTTTTGCAGATTTCAGAAAGCAAAGAAATTAGAATAATAAGCATATCTGGATACAGTAACTGTAAAATCTTAGAACAGAGATAGACCAGCACCATCATGTTGCAAAATCCATTACCTCTTTACTGATGTTAAGATAAAATATACTAAAATTGAGACAAACAATATAACTGAATTTTAGCAAAATTAGTAAATTTCTTGTGGGTACAGCTCCATACATAGAGTTGAGGGGCTTTTCGTTGTGTGTTTGGGATTTTGTTTGTTTGATTGGTTGTTGCTTGGTTTTGGTTGATTGTTTTTGTTTTCTGTTTGCTTATTTTTGGGGTTTTTTTTAACAGAAAATAAGCTTATGACTTTGAACAGAATATACAAGTTGTTTTGCCCTTCTCAGATCATCAGAAGTACTTTTGCACATCATATACAGGAGTGAAGTGTCATCATTCACCACTTTAAGCAAGGATATACTGCAGCTATGTAGCTTGTCATTTCTAAGGAAATGAGCAGGGTGAAGAAACATGAATGTTCTACACACCTGTTTAATATTTCACAAAATTTTCTATATATAAATTATGATCATGTGTCTGCAATGATCAAATGGAAAACACACATGTTACTGTATTTTGTTTTGTGAATTCATCAGAACGTGTTCAACATTCCAACAAAATGTGTGATAAACCACAGTATTCTATTAGATTACTGGCTAAAAACTTTGTCCCTCTGTATTTGCTTCTATATTATCTAAGTTTTCTAATACACAGTGGGATTTAATTGGTTTTTATCTGAGTTTTGCAATAAAATATTTTACCTTTCATGTAAAATACAAATTCACTGGCAGTATCAAAAAAGTGCAGTAGAGTCAAGTTTGAAAGAAATTTAAAGATTTTGAATACACAAAATGTTCTTTTAGTAGTCTTTCAATACTTATATACATAAATTGTGGAAAGAGAATATTTTCTGAGAGCAATGCAATACAGATTTTCTTCTATTGAAAGTGAAACAAGATTTGGTTTTCATTGCATTTGTCAGATGTAAAAACTGAGTGAAGCTCTCACAAAACATTAAATCATTATGGTACCATGCCCTTACAAACAAAGAGAAAACTCAAACAAAAATAAACAAAAAACCCTCAACAACAATAAAATACCCACACTGTGAACCCCAGATACTCACGTATGCATATGAAAAGCATAATTAATTGAATGGATTTATTTAATTACCTATTCATTCTCACCATCCTCTCAGATAGTTGATGGAATTTTAGCCAGATGCTTCTACTCAAACCTTCAATCTTTGTAGGAGGAAGAAGTAATTTGACCAGAGCTTTGTTATGTTTTTAAGCAGCCTAAATTAATACACTAAGCTATTTGCCCCAGGATAATTCAGAACTTAAATTTTAGAACATTACTAATTCTATAGAAGTATAAAAATGACAAAACAGTGATCTGTAAGTGTCAGGAAAATGTACAGTGTTAATCTTTGAAAAATACTTTGAAAAAAGGGTTATTAAAGGCTCTATGGAAACAGAAGTACTAATTGAGCTTAATGGATTCTCACAGAACAGAGAGACAGCATGTACTGTAATTCAACAAATTACCTGTTGTTTTGAAGCCTGTGTTGTGTTGAAGCAAATAGATAAGGCTTTAGTAGAAACTGAGTTAAAATCATGCTGCCTCTTGCTAGTTATTTAGGATTTTTTTTTCCAGAGGAATATCTGCAAAGACAAGGCTATGGTATTTCTGATCTTCACAGAAGTTACTGTCAGAGTACAGCAGACACGCCTACACAGCTAATTTATTCTTATCACTGAAAAAATGTGGTTACAGAAAAGGCAGAATAAAATCATTTTATGCTTTGGGACAAAAATTTCCAATAAACATGATAAAAATGTTACATTGAAAAACTTTTCTGAAGTGTTTATAATCTTTGTTCATACATACTTTTTCAAACTATGTGCCTCTCTCCTTGCCTGAATACATGAGAGATGCTTTTCAACCTTCTGTGTGCTGCCACACATAGTTTTAGTAGTAGTTTTAATGGCTGTTTCACATATTCTATTCAAATTCTATTGCACATATTGAATGCAGGCTTTGAAAAGCAGGAGACACAAAAATTTATAAATCTTCAGTCTCACAGGACAACACAAAAGAATAAGCACATTTCCCACTTGTCACCCTCTTATTTTTAAGAGTTTAGATGTAAGATTTGTAGGTCTTACTTTAAATGACAGGATATACAAACATGTAGTTGCCTTCAATAACACAATTTAGCTTTAGAAAAGACATTTCTAAAAGAAAGAAATGCTTATTGTTTCAGGGCAGTATATTTGCCCTTGTTGGTCTATGGAGTGAAGACATTTATTCTATGTTGCTTCATGTTTATTTGTATTTGGAAGGTGGTGTGGGTCTTTTTTTTGAGCTCAGTTTGGCTTGTTTTTGTGGAGCACACTTGCAAAGGACATGTCACTCCTAGTACACAAAATACTCCATGTTGCAATGCATAAACCAGGAAAACATAAAATTATTTAGGCTACTTTGAGTATCATGAAAATAAGCTTCTTTTCTGAATTTTATTTTGGAATAGTTCTTGGAAATATTTGGTGGAAGCTGCTGAGAAAGTGAAATTAAGTACATTCAGTAATTTCACAACCATAAGGCGCACCGGACTATAAGGCGCACCTCCAGGAGCCGGCAAATTTTGCAACTTTGTACGTTATATAAGGTGCACCAGAATATAGGGCGCACTATTTTTTTGCAGCGAGGATCTGCCCCCAGCTCCCCACGTGCGGTTGCTGGCCAAGGCCATGCCTCAACCTGGCAGACATGGGCCCCTGGGCTCACCTGTACCTGGCAGCCATGGAGCCCTGGGCCCACCTGTACCTGGCTGCCACGGCAGCGAGACCCCATGGGCCCACCTCCACCCGGCTGCCACGGCACCGCGACCCCATGGGCCTGCCTCCACTCAGCTGCCACAGCAACGTGGTCCTGCCTCCACTCAGCTGCCGCACCCCCGCAGCCCTGTCTCCACCTGGAAGCCACGACCCTGCCTCCACCCGGCAGCCGTGGCCTTGCCGGCTCCCCCCACCACTCACGGCTCACACTTTTAAGTTGGCAAATTTCCGAACTCTGTACATTATATAAGGTGCACCTGACTATAAGGTGCACTTCTGGGTTTGGGCCAAAATTTTAGTCAAAAGGGTGCACCTTATAGTCATGAAATCACTGTACTTGAAACATTCTAATTATTTTAATGTTTTGAGAAGCATATAAAATTAGATCTACTGCTGTGTAGTTTTCTTTACCTAAGTTTCAAAGGTAAGGCCAAGATCTGAATTCAGCATTAAAAAACAACAGAGTTGTACAGAGAATTGTTTGGTGTTCTCTGACCTTCCCATAATGGAGTAGATAAAGAACATTCTCTTAATTTTCTAAAGTAGTTCATAATTAGGATACTCTTTCAGACTGCACCTGGGAACTTAAATAAGTCATAAAACTGTGGAATTTGAAGTTAAGGTGTAAATGAAAAAATTGTTCCTAAAATATGGAGGTGGGAGGTCACTGGCCTCTCATTTATTTGATAACAGGTAATTAGTGACCAAGTAGAGCATTGGATAATATAGGTGTACCTCCCCTCATAATTTGCAAATTACACACCTTTTTCTTGTGCTATGCTGAACTTTCCACCTTCTGAGTACTCAGGTAAATGGGTTTGCTCTGGGATAATGTAGGAAAGATTATCAGTTCACAAAATCTTTTCCCAGGAGGACTGCATGGTTTCTTTTTCCTCCCTCTTAGGTCCACTTGCAGTATGTTATCAACCATAGAGAAACTACTTCTTTCTTCACTTGTTCCATGCAAATTTACTGTATCATGTTTTACACATTTTGAATACTTGTTCTTTGGATTTCTTATTACAGTTAAAACCGCAGTTCCCAAATGCCATCAGTAAGTGACCACTGGTCAGCTCCTTATAATCCAGTATCATCTCATGCCTGTACTTTAAAGTCTACTGCAGCTACATCATAGAAAATATTTAACTACACTGCATTATTCTCAAGGGTCATAGATAGCTCATTATGTAGAAAAAAAAAATTGTTAATAGTAAGAGTATTGTTAAGAGTAAGAATTAAAAAAAATCTTTACAGTAGCAAGCATTATGCAACCAAGATGCAACTGCTAAAACAAGGTGAATAACAATCAATAGGTCTGGGCCTCTGGTAATTTTTGTAACTGCTAAATAAGACCAAATACGACTCTAGACAAGCTGTTTTAAAAAGGTCTAATAAGCTCTCTGGCCTCTGCTGTTCGCTTAATGCAGTCCTGCATTTAGCAGGTTGCTAGGCTATATATAACTTTGGGTGTATGAGTTATGATATTTTTACTATTTTAAAGTAATATTCCACATTCCACAAACTGACATCCAAAGACATTTTAAGAGAACAGACAAAACAGAACTACAAGGACAGATGGTCTTACAAGGTGTCAAGACAATTTTTCTCAAGGAACAAACAACCTGAAAGAGGAGGATCTCTTCTGAGAGGTAGTAAAGACCACTAACCTGCTGTTTCACAAAATGTTTTCATCTGATGATTAACAAAACACAAAAAATATTTTTCACTTTTTCTCTGTATTTATAATTCTCCTAAGTCTTTACTTTGGGGGGAAAAAAAAGTAGCATAGTTTTTCCTCTAGAAATAAAATTTTTAGAATCAGTTTGTGTTTTATTTAAAAAAAGAAAATAAAATCTAGGTTTCAGGAAGCCTTGTTGTGATACTCATATTTTTTGTAGGATTAATGTTTTGAATATTTCATCTGTTTTCAAAGTAAATGTAATTCATTTAATTCATTAAATGCATTCCATTCAAAGATAAAGTTTTTTTTTTTAGTAGTACTTTAGAATGCTCCCACCAGGCAGCAATAATACTTGAGACAAAACATAATTTAGACAGCAATTCTCTTCTTACTTCAGAATGAAGTCTCCTTTTCTACCTCATTCTCAGAACTCTTACTGGCCATACTGGGCAAGTAATTACAGTAATTTCAGGATTATAAGCCGCACTGAGTATAAGCCACATTCCCGGGTGTTGGCAACTTTTTGTTCTTTTGTCCATATATAAGCCGCACCTGAATATAAGCCGAATGTTACAATACAGGGTGTGATAAAAAGTATCTGTTCTATCACCATCTGTTGAGGGTGGGGGCAGTGATCCTTATCTCTGCAGGAGACATTTTGCTGATGGGCCATTGTTATTTATCTTTTCACAACTGCAGCCTTCCTCCAGAGAGTAATTTTCTGCTAATGACCCA
>PYHW01010703.1:1335153-1355220 GCA_013186435.1 Turdus rufiventris
ATCCATTTTCTGTTCGAGACTAGAATTCTTAAAACTGATCTAATTTTGGTTTGACTTACAGAAGGAATTTCCACTTTCACTTGCACTTTAAAGCTGTAATAACCTAAAACTTGCTTTAAAATGCCATCACCACTATGTCTATGAGGACACATGGAGACATGATTTTCAGCATGATTTTAATGTTGGAATGACTGTTTATGACAACAGTCTACTGACTCTCTTGACCATACTGGCAGAAAAAATCTGAGCTGGGTACTCTAGAATTTGACAGTTACAGATTCCATCCCTGTTGTATCTGAGACATCAACAGACCTTGCTGTCAGTCCTGGATTCTCTACTGATCCATTCTTGGTCCATGTGTTTGGCCACGTGGCCAATATGCTACATAACATTTGGAAGGTCTCACATTGGATGTACAATCCCAGAGAATATAAAAATACTGTGAAAATGACCACTCTTCTGAGCATCACAATGCAATTTCTCAGAAACATTAAAAAACCCCGCTATGAACCCTACATGCTTCACATGTGTGAGAAGTCTAGTTGATTGCACTCCCTGCCAGGTCCCCCAGGAGCAACCATAGCTGCTGTGGCCCCTAACCATTCTCCCCTGGGGGAGTTTTCAGACTGAACTCTGTAGTATTCTTTTTTTTATTTTTTTTTTCCAAGCTGTGGGATTTCAGCACCAATACTTTCACTATGGTGAATCTGTATGTTTACTCATTTGCAGGTTAAAATGAAAATTTCCCAAACTTCTACTTTTTTGAAGTTTCCAACTCTTACCCCTCTGCTTTAGATTATCTTTGCTCTGATGGTGTAAAAAAATTCATTATTTGGACATAGAATGTCACTATTTAAATGAAGTAGCTGAAGGACACCATTATGGATGACAAACGTTTTTAAGAGACTGGAGCATCTGTGATGGAGGCTGAGAGATCTGAAAGTGTTTCATATGGAGAAATTCACAGGAATCTTATGAATGTGTATAATTATCTGATGACACAGTGGTAAAGAAGACAAAGGAGGCTGAGACGTGCCCAGTAAGAGATGAAGAAGAAATACAGAAACGCAAGAAATTCCATTAAAATAGCAGGTGGAAAAAACACAGCTTGAGGGTGGCTGGGCACTGGATCATGTTGCCTGGGAAGGGTGCTCAGCCTGCCCTATTTAAACCTTTTGCAGCAGGGAGTAGAGCTAGTTTATCTCCAGAGGTACCTTCCAACCTCAGCCATTCTGTGATTCTACACATGACTGCTGCTCTGCTAAAGAGATTACATTGTCTCAATTGAAAAGAAATTTTTGACACTAAGAGTAAGGATATGTGGAAGGAGAAAGTGTCTTTTTCCTCCTTCCCTCCTCTATCTGGTCAAGGACCTTTATAATGTAAAAGGGAAAGAGGAGAAAAGAGAGAAGTCAAAACTAAACAAACTAAGACACAAACATGATCAACAAGAGGTAAAGGAAGCACTAAGTAGAACCTAAACTACTCAATAACTAATTGATGAGGGCATGTAGGATGTGAGAACATTGGTTTCTGTAAGATTATGCAATCAAGGACCTTGTCAAAATGGCATGACAAGAAAGGGTAAATAATAAATAAAATACACAGAGAAACAGAGCTAAGAGAGAAATTAAGGGAGACAATACCTAGAAACAAACCTGGTCAGGCACCTGAACTGATGGGCTATCAAGAAACTGCAGGCAGACCAGGAGCTTGCAGGTGATTAAGATGTAAACCCTGGAATCCAGGTTATTACAGAAGGTCATTGGGGCAAGCTGTTGGGCAATGTGCAGAGCCAGGCCATCAAGTAAGGACAAAGAAAGAACGGACAGAAAGGGGTATGGAAGGTGTTGGTCACTTGTAAAATGGAGCTGGCCAGTAAGCCTGTCTGAATAAGCTGTTCCTCATCACTGTAGTTTGTCCTATTTTCTTACTAGTAAATAATTTCTTAATTGTATTTCTGTATAATCTCAGTCTCTATCCAATGTGCTTTTGAAGACCTATCACTTAAGTTTTTAAAAACATGCATGCAATTTCAAGGTAAAAAGGGGTTTCTCAAAACATGGCATTTGGACCACAGAGGGTTATGCTTTGAAACAGAATATATGCTAGATCAGGTATACATCAATCAATTCTTGTCATTTATAATTAGCTGTTACATATAGCTTTTCTTGAAATTAAATGCATCCCTGCTGTTTATATGAATATTGCAGTGGGGGAAAAAAGCTCACTTGGCATCAATGAGGAAAATTCAACCCACAACTTATCAAGTACCCAGGGAGAGCTTTGCTATTTCCTTATTATGTTCCATTTGAACTCTATAAAACTCACACAATGCAAAATATAAAATCCTGTATTATTTATGATTTCTGCTGTTTCACCATTTACAGTCAAGAAATTTATAGGTGAAACTCCATTTCCTAGACTGTTCTTTGTCTGATATTGTTTATGAATTTTATATTCTCTTTCTGACTGAGTTTATTATTTCAGTATATAGGACAGCTAAACTCCCTGGAAACCACTGCCCACTTGACTAAGAATAGGTATGTGAAACTGGAGGTTTATTGACATTGTATATGACCATCTGAGATAGGAAATACTTCATCCGCATCCCTAATAAACAAAGGCTGGCTTTCTTTCTTGGGTCTTAAACAATGGCATAGAGGTTTCATTAAAGCTTTGTGGTTTCATAGTGACAAAGTGTGAAGAATAAAATGGAATGGCTGAACCTAAACTAATGCAGTTTTGCTGAAACCATAAGGATTGATGGTTCATAAACAACACAAACCAATACAAAAGACAAAGATCTCGGGAACCAATGGTTTCAGCAGTTAAGGGGGCAGAACAGGAGATCTGAAACTCTCATCAACAGTCCATTGTGTGCTGTATACTTGTCCTTTTCAATTGGCAATGGCACAGATCTCATTTCCCTTTTCTTTTGCAATTGACACCTCATGACAGGTTGAAAGAGTGCATAGTCAGTCAAAATAAAATTGAAATTATTGTGGGAAGTATTTCAATAGTTTTATTTCTCTACTGAGATATATGTTTTTGACTTTTACACAATATATTTATGCTAATTCCTGATGTTTGTTTTTTTCTTTAATTTGTATTTAATTCCTTCCTTCCTCATGCAGCTAGAAAGTAAAAAGAGACAGCTGCATGCAACCATACACCTCAGGCTGTATCTCAGCTGGTAAAACCTGGAGTATGTCCAAGTTTTGTGGCTCTGGTACAGTGTCTCCTCCTCCATGGCCTTACACCATGGCTGGACCAAGCTTGCATGCACAGAAAACCACTTTACTGCTGCAGCATGGAGATAAAAGCAAAGGAGTTGTGCCAGAGCCAACTAATGTTTCACAGGTGAACAAAAGTCCTAGACTTTCTCAGAACTAAAATGTCCACCTAAATTAGATAACTTTCAGTAAAACTTCAGCAAAGGATCTATAAATTATGATCACAGTTGCATAAATTCAAATTGAAAATGTCTTTGTGCCTGGAAAAGACCAAAATTCTGCAAAATATTATGGAGTGAAGATTATAGCCATACATCTCTCAAAGTAGAAGAAGAATCAGGTTCTACCCTCTGAGCATCCTCTGATTCTGAGCTTCCTTTTTTTCTTGCAAAAGAATGAACATGCAGAATATTTTTGGTTGTTTTTTAACACCTTTTCAGTTATTTTGGTTCACATGTTGGCAATAGCAATGCACCTCCAGACATGTAGCTGCCAGCTAACTCATAATAAAGTTAAGACCACAAAAACTGCAGCTGCTTTATAATGAAAANAAAAAAAAAAAAAAAAAAAAAGACAAAACCCCCTCTTTTTTACTATACAATTGCTCTTCTCTTCCTTCCAGACACACACTCATTTACTTTTATTAACCTCTCAAATTCACTCAAATTGGAAAATTTTATGCCTGCCTGTAGGATCCCAGACAGATGACCCAGGAAAATCCCTGGTGTGCCTTTTTTCTTCCCCCACAAAGTACAGTTAACATAGTTAAACACACTATTTTTAATGAGATTTTAGTGCATTAAACTTAACTTCCAAAATGTTTGCCTTCTGTGGGTAAAATGTTTTTTACCACAAAAATACATGGATGTGCTAACTTTGGAAAGAATGTCAAAGGTCCACAGATTCAAGGATGATATAATCCTTGCAAGACCAGAATGAGGATTTGGAAGAGTGCATCTCTTTACACCAACAATAGAGGGAACCCAGAATACTTCCTAATTTGATTATTACATCTGAATGCCTTAACATAAATGCCTGACCTACCTGTTTCCATATTTTTTGAGTAAAAAAATTATATATAAAGGATAATTTCGTCTAACTGCAAAAAGTGTTGCACTTAAAAACAAAACCAACCAACCAAACAAACAAAAGATAAATAACAAAATTTTATTTCTTGGAAGTCATAAATAGAGTAACTTTCAGTGCCTGTAATTTTAATATGCTTCTGAAAAGGTTGATTTTTCCATTGTTTTACTGTAAAACATTTCCATGGTCTTGTATAAATTATATTCAGAATGTACTTCAGGATTCCAGAATTAACCTTAGAATTTTTAATTTTCTTGATGAGTCTGAGCATTCAAAAATTTCTATATAAAGTAAGATTATATAACTTCTTTTTTTTTTTTTTAAGTTTATATTATAAAGCATTCACTCACTCTTAGCACTATTGCATTTTTCTTGCCACAGATATTTTAGTATTTCATGTACTTATTTATGTACTTATGTATGTACAACTATTTAAGTAATGGAAATTCACTTCTTAGAATTAAGAAATTAAGGAAGGAGCTTCAGGGTTATGAAAAAGGTAACAATGAAATTTACAGAAAGATGATTTTTGAAATTAAAAAAAAATTCTATGTCCATATAAACTTTCACACTGCTGTCATAGATAACAGATTAGTGAAGTGTATTGCACAGAATTAACATTAGACAGTTGTTAAGGGAAGGTATATGTGTCACATCAGACAAGGCAAACAAGGAAAAATTCAAAGCACAAGGCAAAGTGTATAAAATCAGTGTAAAATGCAAACTCTGACCTTGGGGAATAATGACTGAGCCACTCCACATCACTTAACGAAAGAAAGAAAATCCTACTTGAAGTTGAATAACTGCAAGGATATTAAACTGAATAGATCAACGAAAAGATGTTGGTAGAGTGATAAAAAGTTTCTTGACCTGGAAAATTGTTGCAGTTCTATATAGCCTGCACTGAAAAAAAACCAAAAAAAACCAAAAAAAAAAAAAAAAAACCAAAAAACAAAAAAACCAAAAAACAAACCCCCCCCCAAAAAAAAAACCTAAAAACAAAAAACAAAAAATAAAAACCAAAAAAAGACTACTTTAGGTTCTACATAAAATTATGAGAGAGCAGTATATTACAGATTCCTAATTTTTATAAACCATTACAGCAACATTAATTATAATCTTCTATATTTTTTCTTTTATTCCATGTGCTATCCAAGAACTTGCATCTCCTTAGTTAACCTTCTTGGATAGCTGAGAAAGAGACATGCATGCCTATAAGAAGTGAGCTGAGCATCTCTGATATTAACCTTGCTCATAACTTGTCCTCTTGTAAAATGTTTTATATTCTGTCCTTTTTCCTTTGCATTCAAGAGTCTTCCACTCAAACCTGAGAACACAAATTGTGACACATTCAGAGGTCAATAAATAGTGATATTTTCTGTTTGTCTGTTGCAACTATCCATCACTCCATAAAACTTGAAATTAAATTGATAGATTTCTGCATATTAGTAGAAATAAAACTGAAAGATTTAGGTCTCTTTCTAGTTATTAAAAGGAGTTAGGAGTAGTGACGATGAAAAGAACTCTGACATTTTATCACCAGGCCTCAACTGACCTAAATAATCTGCACTTGACCCATAAATCACATCAGTATTTGCCAGATGTAAGTGCCTTAAAGTGAGTGCAAAATATTGATTTTATAATGTGCTTCAAAATTTTATTGCATATTCCACAGAGAATAAAAGGTTTGCAAAAATTCAACATTTTAGAAGACTTTTTTTTCACAGTTTATTGCTCCTTTTCTTTCAAAACTTCTTAATTTTAGAATTCAGCTGCTCAAATTGAAGGCACAGAAAAGCATTATGCACTAAATAAATATAAGTGTAAGAAGAAATCACACCATTTATTCAATTTGCATCAGGTGGTGTCTTATCAGAATGTAAACACAATTTGGAATTGCATGACCAATAACTTTTTAATATAGTATTAACTTTTAACTGTAGGAAAATGAAATGCAATATTATTTTATAATTAATTTAAGGCCAACCTATTATGTTTAAAAACACTATGTGGTTTTGTTTAGAAGACAGTGCATTTCTAAATAAAACAGTTATCTTAATGGTGATTTTTGTGTCAGATGAAAAAATACTCTTGTTGACTGTATTGATTTTCCTGTAAAAGTATGTATATCTTACAGTAAATATGAATCTTTGACACTCAAAATATTTTATACAACCATCATGCTCATTAATATGAGGGAATCATTAAAAAAAGAAATATAATCCTGAATTTCCTCTCTTCAGATTCATAAATATCTGAGCTGAAACTTCAGCTGCTATCAGAAATCAGTTATTTCAGCAACTTCTCAAGAAAAATTATGTGGTATAAGCATAATTTAACTTCATGGTTTTCCACTTCAGAATTTGTTCTAAGAAATGATGCAAAGACTGTTTTCTCCATAAAACATCTTCAATCTCAGTATAGAGCTAGACTGAAAAGTGTCAAAATCAGAGAAAAGAATTAGGAGTTTTAAATTGGCTGTGTATGAAGGAACTTCCAGGAGAACTATTGGAGTATAGGGAGTCTTGCCATTTTTGACAGAATCATCCTTCTCCTTTGAAAACAAAAAATTAAGATGCAGGTTGATTATTGAATAACATAATAGACTACAAAGTCTCTTTTGTATATTTTTTGTAAGCATATCCATTCATAAAATCTGAATTTAGTGAAGCCAAGTGCGCTGGTTGCCTTGAATCACCTCCTTGTTCTCAATGTGCTTTAGCACAGCTACTAGGAGGAACTGTTCCATGATCTTCCCGGGCACAGAGGTGAGGTGGACAAGTTGGTAGGGCTGAGTCCTCCTTTCTGCCTTTTTTTCCAGTCACCTGGGACTTCACCTGACTGCTATGGCTTATTAAAATATGTGCATGTATGAAAGTGCATGTAAGACTACATATATGTTTAAATTTTGTACTTACAAGTATTTGTACAATTACACTAAAAATTGAGAACATTGTCTATTACCATATACTGTGATATGCGCATTCTAAGTTAAACTAAAAAACAAAGAATCAAATAATCTAATAATGAAATAATTGCTATATGACACAAGACAATAACATGACCAAAAAATATAAAGAATAACTTCTACACCATTTATTTTAACTGAAGAAACTTTAGATTTTCATTGTGTGGTACTTGCATGTTAAAATACCATTGTATTTATAGTAGATATTTAAGTTATTACTTGTCTTGCTCCAGGCATCATTGTAAGCAAAAAATAACACCTTTTTTTTTCTTTTCATGTGAACTCAATGTATTGTACTCATACCTATACATGTTGTGCAGCATGCCAATCAAAGGTTTTTCTACATGTATCTGTTTCTTACTTCTGCATAAATACCCCCTATCTATTTTTCCTTTCATTTACAGCATCATCAACTGCAAAAAACTGTGACAGACAGAATTCACCTTGTACTCTAGTTTTTTCTCCAATATGTACATTATATCAAATCTACTCTCACTTTCAAAAGGAGCAGATGTTTGTAAACCACCTTTGGTATAATTTTAAATAAAAAGTTGGAGCTTCGGGCCATGGAGGCTGCAATTTATCCCTAATGTCTAGTTATTAGCTTGATGAGATAGCTCCTGGTACACCTAAAAGCACATTAATGCTTAATGCTGTTGTGCATAACAGTATGACTAAGAAAATAGTATAAGCATAGAGATATACCTTCATAGCTAGAGTGAATAATAAAAAATAAATTAATCCTAAATTTGTTTTCAAAAATCATATAAATTGAGATGCACGCAACATGGCACTGAGCATTAAAATTCCTAAAGTTAATTTTAAAAACTGAGACAGTCAAACCCACATGATCAAATCTGGCTAAATTTAATATAGTACAAAAATAATACTGAAAACAGATGAAGAGAATCCATTCTACTTCAGATCAGGTTCCTCAGAGTCTTTGTAGCTTGTTGTAGGGCAACAAGGGGGAAGAAAATTGCATGATAAAATCAGTGCTACTGACTGCAGTTCCCTAGTTAAAACATGATCACAAATACAAAAGCCTATAGAATAAATAATGTTAAATGTCAGTAAATGTATCAAGTTCCAAGGTTTTATAAACTCTCAATAAAATTCAGTAAGGTAATATTTTACATATTGTCTTTAGGGTGTGAAATTCTATCTCAGTTGTAGTGCTCAGTTGGACTTAGAAGTACTTCATGGAACTTCAGCTGGATCATGGATCAAATTGATTATCTTCTCCTCATCATGCTAACCTCTCTTCCCTATGTGTTCAAGCACATACCTTTCCTCACCTAAATAATAGTACAGTAATTTCACGAATATAAGGCACACCCTTTTCACTAAAATATTGGTCTGAGCCTGGAAGTGTGCCTTATACTCCAGAGCACCTTATATATGGACAAAGTTCAGAAATTTGCCAACCTGGAAGTGCGAGCTGTGAGCCGAACCACAGCTGAAACAAACCCCAAACACTGACAAAGTGTCTTGGGTTACAATACAAGATGTGATCAAAGTTTCTATTCTATCACTATCTGCTGTGACCAGGGAGGGGCAGTGATCCTTATCTCTGTGGGAGATACTCTGCTAATGGGCCATCCATTGAAACCAGGCAGGGCATTGTTCTTTNTCTTTTCACAACCCATCCTTCCTCCAGGAGTTATCTTCTGCTAATGGCCCATTGAGTCCCACTGTGTGACTGATAAAATTTCTTTATCCCATTGAGAGTTGCTCCAGCTAGGGAAGAGAGCCAAGCCTTTCTCACCTAGATAAAAACTGGCAGTGAAGCATTGCTAGGAGCAAGGGGCCCATCTGGAAGAGGTCTGGTGCCAGCACTGCCCACCCCATGGCTCCCAGGACACTGTGGCAGTGCCAGCTGGGAACAGCCTTTGCCCTGTGCCTGAGAAGATCCTGCAGACACTTACGTACTGGATTAAAGATTTGGGCCACCAGCTAGCCCTGCCAGAGTTTTTCATATTGAATAGAAACCTGATTTATTGATAAAGTGAGGACCAAGCAGTCCCTGCCTGCAGCATAATACAGGCATGGTGACTCAGACATGGTGACATGGGCATGCTGACTGGCACAGCCCTGTGGCAACCCAAGTACTAATTAAATATATCACATTACTGCTGTTATAAATAGCATGAAAACACTAGTCTTTATTAAATAATGATATATCAGAAATCAAGAAATATGGAATATGATTATACCACTACATATACTGTGATCAGAACTATTTCCTGGAATAGGAAAACTGTCCCATCCTCTGCTTCCCTGGCCAGAAGTATACCTTTCATTTGCAGTTCCTACTCACACAAGGAATTCATATGGTGTCAGGAATATAAGCCTGACAATGGTCACTTCCCTGATACTGTGAAGAGAAAGGCAAGGAAGATGTCATGGAACAGCTCCTGCACAAAATAAGAGTGATTATGTGGATCACTCAGCATAGTCTGATACTGAGACACCAAATCTTCCCCCATTTCCATATATTTATTAATCTCAATATTAGAAAGAAAAAGGCTTGTTAGTCTTCATCATTCTTCCTTTAAAATACTTCACTCCAGACTCTTTCTGCTTAAATGGTTATGAATTTTATTTTATTATGAATATATTAATGATCAACATAACCTCCTTGGTTACTATTAACTGTATCACTAGCACCTTTTAATTTGGAAACTGTGTTTACCTTTACCAGAGTTTACAATTTTTTTCAGAGGCTCTCTAATATTACAATATAAAATGACCAGTATTTTATTATTTCAGCAGCTCTTACTTGCACTTATGTCCTAAGTTTATTTACCAGAACAGCAGAATTATATGTGTGAGTCCAAATGAAGCCTTTCCAAGAAGTTCTATGCAATTATAAAAATTCTTCCCATAAAGGGAGAAAATACCATACTGAATGAAATTATAAGATTTCCACACCCCCTGCCCCCTTTTCTTTATGTTTCCATAATATGTCATGATAGGCAGAATGTAATGCTCATCTTACTAATTTTTTTCTCTACAATAATTATTATTAAACTCCCTGGGAGACATTAGGATTTAAGCATGTTCCCTGACACTTTTATTCAAGCAGACCTTTCTGACTAGCGCTGGCAATCACTTCTGTTTTGACTGAAATACCAATTCCATACCAGACCTGCACAATGTCTCTGGTCACACTCAGTTTTGATGATATTCTCGGGAACAGAACACTCGTTAGTTCTAGCCCCAGTAACTCAGGAGAATTACTTCTTCTTTAGATAGCAGAAGAAGAAGAGAGTAGTAATACTGAGAAGCAATCCAGAAAAACAAAAAAATCAAAAACACCTCCAGAATAAAAGGACTGAATTGAGTTTATTTTATTTAGAAAGTATCAAACTTTAAGATATGCAATAACAATTCTATATGCTAAGGATTGTCACAAAAATGAGTGTTCTCCATGTCTATGAGGCATAGAACAAAAAGAAATGAGCAAAAATTTAAGAAAAATGAGCTGTATGGCAGGAGAAGCATTGCAATATGAGTGACTCAATTCTATTAAAAATTTAAGTAAAATGAAATGAGCTGTAGGGCAGGGGAAGCACTCGAATATGAGTGACTGAATACTATTTTAAAAAAGTAAGAGAAGCATCTACCAATTTAATTTTCTATGTTTAGAAGCAGTAAGCTGGGGCAGATACATTTGTGTGGTGTCCCCATTAATTATTTTCTATTTACTTATGACTTGTGGAGGCAATCATGCCTTCTGCTTTATTAAGATTTAGTGCACAAGACTGATAAATGCATTAATTTATCTGTATTGAATGTATTTAGCTGAAGATTCTATAAGTCTCTAAGAAAAATTAGATCAATTAATAACTAAACATAATAACTAAACATTCAAATTGGTCCAATATTAATTCAAATGACAAACAAATTTTAGAAAATGTGGCTAATCACTGCATAAAAAAAGAAAGCATATAGTGTTTTTTAACCTTGGCCTGGATTATTTATTGGTTGCACTTTAAGTGTAGCTTTCTAGAGAACAAGGATGGTCCATTCCAATGGACAAAACATCAAGGCAGAAACTGTGCATGGATAACATAGAGCTCTCGGCAGAGCTGAGACATGAAAAGGAAATATATCATGGATAGAAAATATATTAAGAAAAGGAAATATATCACGGTTGAAAGCAGGGACATGCTACATGGGAAGGATACAAAGACTAACTAATGAAGGCAAAGAAGGTGAAGGGTAACATGAATGATTTCTTTAGGGAATCTGGACAAGTAAGAAGTTTAAGAGCTCCATGGGACAAGAGACCTGGTGACAAAGATGGTGGAAAAGGCCTTTTACAAAATACCTTATTCTTTAATTCTATAATTCAAACTTTCTGAATATATTCAGTCAAGAAAAAAGAAACTTTGACTAAACAAATAAAGTAACAAAAGAACACTATTTTTAAAAATAGGCTGATATCATCAAAATAATCAATAAGAAAATTAATATTAGAATTAAAATTAAATAAAACACGGCAGTAGATTTCCAAATTAGAGAAAGATGATACAATTATTGTAGTGTAATATTTTATATATAGCCATGGAAAAATACAAATTCTTATGCAAGAAATCTTCTAATGCAACCCTCTCCCCAGACCAACTCTAATCTTCTTGTTATAACAGGTTAGTCAGGGTTTTTTGAAGTCAAATTTTGTGAATCACTAAGGATGAACATACCACATCCTCTCAATGATACCTGTTCAGGGATGAGTAATTTTCAAGGTGAAGACTTTTTTCTTCATTACTACCTAGTATTTTTTGTGTTGCAAATTGTCGCCAATTGCAGTCCAAAACCTGGTGAATTTCCATGACAACGATGTACACTGAAACTCACATTAAATTCATTCTCAAGAACACCTGGGCCCTCCTTTTCCCTGAAGATATGCTCTGCAGCCAGTTGTTCCCAGCATATGTGAATACAGGAAGAGTTTGCTGAACTTGGAAGCATATGATACATTCCTTCCTCACCGATTCAAAATGTCTGGATGTCACCTAGTAAACTGGAAGCCAAAATGACAGGAAATAACCTTGGGCAAAAATGCTATAAAATGTAGCTAAATAAGTAATACATCTTCAATGTTGATCACTAGGTATCAAAACTTTGTTTGTATCAAAATGTGAAATCATATTTTTTTTCAAGTTAATAGCACTCATATTGTTCATAATAGAGAGTCCTTTTTCTGCAGGGCTGGTAAGATGCAGTAGCATGTGCAAGCTGAGTAAATTGCACCAGCATTTTTCTCAATTAGGAAATTAAATCATATTAAAAGAACTGGCAGACTGCCTTTAGAATATTTTTTTCTATCTTGGCTTTTTCTCTTTGTAAATGTTTTTGGTATAATGCTATGTTGTTATGTGCCAGCACAGTAGTTCCCTCAATCCTCAATAAGCAGACATATGTTGGCACTTATCCATCTCTAATTTTGTCAGAGTACTTCATTTTCCCTCACAGTGTTCTTCCTGGCACAGATACTTGCCAGCAACTGACAAAAAAACAACTGGAAATGAGAAAAAAAAATTACTTTCAGGGGCAATCCCTGACAGCAGCACTACTTGAATGTGATCCTTGCCAAGATTTTCTCCTCTGCCTGCAGACATCTACATGGAAAACCTGTTGGTTTTGTTGCTACTGCCATTAATTTCAGGGCCTTAGTTGTCCTGTAAAGACTATCCATTCAAACCAACTTTGTTTTTTTATCAAGGTAGTTGGAAAGGAGCAACATTGCTGCAATCAAAAATGTCTGGATTCAATTTCCAAAATTTTGTGCAGGTATGCATATAGGTTTTTGTAAAATTCACATTTACAGAAAAACATCTACTTTGAAAAGATCTATTTTTACTGCTTAAGAGAAATCGTATTCACTAATGTCTATTAAATAAAAAATTACTAGAATGTCCTGGAGACTTTGTCTTCTCCAACTCTCTTAGCTTTTCTTTCTATGAAGAAATAAACCACTCCCTCCTCAGTTTTGTGGCCCTTTACTGAACTCATTTCACATCTCTCTCCTACCAGAAACTCACACATGGACACACTCCAGGTGTATCTCACAAGTGTTGCTGGCATCTCTTTGCCTAATATGTTCCATGGCATTGTAGGCCACCTTTGCCACAAGGATACTCTGCTGGCTCTTGATTAACTTTTCTTCCATAACTTCTCTGCAAAGCTGCTTTGCACAATTATGCCTCAGCCTCTAATGGGGTGTGTTTATTTCTCACCTGAGTCACATTTTCTTCAACTTCACTGAGAAGTTACTAGTATTTCTTTACACTAGGAATGGTGTATTCTGCAATCATTTTTCTTAGACACTTTTACAGTGTATGATAATCTGAAAATTAACCTAACATGGGAGGCACTGGCAGTTGCTATAGGTATTGTAAATGTCTAGAGTTTTTCAAACCAGCTATGTTATATAGGAGAATAAATGTTTGGACAAACATGATATTCAAGGCATATTTTATGTTGATAAAAATAGCCCACATGGAGTCTCGAGCTAAAAATCAAAACCAGATAAACTAATTTTCGATGGAAAGGAGGATTATAATTTAATGGTTTGCAAAATATTTAGTTTCTCATTGTGACTTTCATGCCAAGAAGGCCTATATTTAGCAAAATTATATTACTGTATTTGTTTCACTAACAGAATCTCATGTGACTGGAAGGGAGTGATACTGTCTAGTGTGCTCTTGAATACCTATACCAATTTTACACACTTTAGAGCATTTTAAAATGCAAATTGCACTATCTCAAGAATTTCCTTCAGAACGTGTCATAATAATACTTGCAGTCAGTTGCTTACATGTTACTTATAATGTAGTTCCCTACATGTTTGTATTAAAAATCTTTCAGCATATTTCAGGGGTAGTTCTCCTCTTCTATAAAAAAGTCAACTACCTAAAAAAAAAGTTTTTTTTGTTGCAACTCTGGAACTGTTCCACAAAACTGGTACTGGCACAGTTCTACACTGAGGAAGAGAAGGAGGGAAAGGCTTGATAAAAAACCAGATAGCTGAATGAAAGTATTGAGAACCAAGGATGTCAGAGGTGTAAACAGCCTATATATTAGCAAATATTTCAAATCACTACTTCCTGCATAGCAGAAATTTTCAAACACTCAGTTTCCCATTAGAGATAGAGGTAAAGTTCAATGGTGTTAAAATAGTTAAATGATCTGCTAAATTAGTTACTAGAGATCTTTCTCCTTTACTCATATTTTTCAATAAAAACTTTGAGACTATCATATTTGAATTAATATTAAAATTAATATGTGAGTGCTCTAATTATATATTGACATCACATACTATACATAGTGTAGATTATACAGTAAAACTTTTCCTAGATTGATTTGGTCATTTCCTTATTTAAATTATAATTATTTTGAGCTAAGAGTTTTGGACACTCACTTCTTAGCAGATATGAAAAACTCTAATTATTAAAAAAATGCCAAAGATATCATATGAAGCAAATGCTTCCAGAAGCCTGTAATTTATTTCCCAAAAAGGTTCCCAAAAAGTTCCTCTGTGTTATCATTTTCATTCACATTTTATCCCAAATTTGTTGATTTCAGATCCGACTCCTGAAACATTTCAAGGTGCAGTTACTTGAAGTGTCTCATTTCTCTCAGAAGTATTATTATCTTACAACCAGCAGTCTTCTTACTAATACAGGAGGGGCTTTACATGTAAAAATAAATTAGTGTGTTCATTGAAAATTGACAGATTATGTTAGGATATTTCACATGAGACATTATTAAAAATTAATTTAAAACCTTCATCTAATAATCTAGAGTAGTCAATGTTTTTTAGGATGGACAACTTTTGTTTTATATTTTAAGTGTTCAGGCTGGAGACAAAAGACATTAATTATCTTTTATAAAAGAAAATATTGTCATTTTATATTCTACTGCACATCAGTCTAAACTCAGAAGTCTTTCTCTTTTGTTAATAGTGCACAATTTTAGAGTATGTACATGCTGTCTTAGAAACTAATTTAATAACAGAAAATGGAGGATAATCATTCATAGCTATAAATGCGCTTATTTAAAAAAAAAAAAACTAAAATGTTGAAACATGGTAATGTAAGTTAAAGCTGCAATTTCCAGTTTGCAATAAGTAAAATATGAAGGCAAATTTAATGTACTTTTCTTTCTTTTTTTTTTTTTTTTTTAATACTGAGTCAGTTCNGCAAATTTAATGTACTTTTCTTTCTTTTTTTTTTTTTTTTAATACTGAGTCAGTTCCTCAGAGTCACTATCTGAATATTTGCTCTTTTTTGTTATTAAAATAGTAACAGCTCTGTGCCAACTCATTTATCTAAAAGATAGATTAAAAGGTTCATATTTAAGCACTGCATAACAGAAGGCTTTTTCCCTCCATTTGAGTAAAGTAAGCAGTCCAGCTGACTAGAACAAGCATTTAGGCACAACATTTTCTTTTGGGTACCCATTTTGTTTTGGAAAAGTGGGAGCAAAACACTGGACTTTCAAACAAAATAGTTAAGGATTTTGGGAGATGAAATATAACAAATAATTTTGTACATATTAAGGGAGACCTCCAAGGTATGAAGTCAATTCCACAGTTAGAAGAATGTGGAAGTTTTACTCTGCTGCAATTATGTCATCAGTACATTTACTGAGTAAACTAAAAGACAGAGGAGCTCATTAGGATCTTGCCTTGACTATAACAAAGGAAAAAAGGTAAGAGAAAAAATAAAAGAAGAATAAGAGATTAAGAGCTGGAAAATATAAAATTTTTAAGGAAGTGTAAGATAATTTTTAACATTAACAGGATGGGAAAGAAATCATGCATTCAATTTTGAAACTTCTGGGCAGATTTCTTACTGAAACGTTACATTATCAGATAAAAATTCTTTCTGACATTTTCATCAAAAGCTTTCAAATTTCCCCATGTAATAAAAAACATTAGAAGGAGCAGCCAACATGTGGTTCCTGAAAACAGGTGTAAGAATCATAGAATATTTTAGGTTGTAAAAGACCTTTAAGGTCAAATCCAACTGCTAACTCAGCACTGCCATGTACATTACTAAACCACCCTAAGTACCACAACTACACATCTTTTAAAGACCTCCAGGGATGGTGACTCAACAACTTCCCTGGCCAACCTGTTCCAGTGCTTGACAATCGTTTTAGTGAAAAAAAAAATCCTAATATCCAATCTACACCTCCCCTGGTGCAGGTTGAGCACATTTCCTCTTATCCTATCCCTTTTTACATGGGAGAGTCAGTTCACCTTCAAGCCCTGCAACAGGAAACCTTTACACTGTGCCATTAGAACACCAGATGCGAATATTACAACGTGGAAAGAGGCAAACCACCAAGACCTGATGAGACACCATCTTGACTTATAATGGGAAACACAAACAGCATAACACTTTGCCACAACACTGTCAAGCCTTTGAATTCTCTTTCAATCCTATGTCCTTAGTCTCCACAATTTGGAAGTTTCATGGCTCTTGTTGATCTAAGTATTTTGTTGTATGATTTGCTGAGTCCAGAGCAAGACATCTTTTTATTCAAAGCTCATGTACATACATTGCATAGGGAGCTGCCCTCTAGGCAATTCCTAGAGTAATATGTGCTTTTTCTGCAGGACTCTGTTATACAAAATTTTAAAAATGTAATCTCTTTCATTTTATATTTTTAGACACATCAGTGAATTTCTGGCAATATTAACATTCACAGAGTAATTATAACTGCAGATGTTCAATAACATTTCTTTCCATAGTTCTAGATTTGGTGTTTTGCTAATCATAACCATACCATAGTTTATATTTATTTCTAAAGTCAGTTAAGTATCTGCAATATATAAATTAATTGAACGAGTGGTCTTATATTAAGTCCATGTAATCTTAAATCAGTGTAATACTAACATACTTAAAGAAGTATTATTTCAGTTTAATCTTACTTTGCATATAGTACCTTTTGACTGCCAATTATTAAACTTTCTTCATAAAATAATTCATAAAAGATCTCTCTCATTTTCTGGTATACATAAAATTGGATGATTTTTTCTCACTTGATATTTATAATAGATTTCCTTTTTAAATAATTCAACACCAGCTTGTGTCCAAATGCAGTAAATTATTTTTACAGTCATTCATGGTTTTTCTTTTGCATTTAAACTATCTGAAAGAGCATTCCAAAGTAATCAGACTTAATGCAGCTAAGCCACCATGCAGCCCCCAAAAGTAGAATTAGCTAATCATGAAACATTTTTCTAGAAGATTAGTTAAAATGCATATTGCCCAGTTACTTTTTTGCATTTCTTTTAATCACTTTGATGCAGGTTAAGATTTTCCCTAGAAACTTTGGAGCCTATTTCTTTCTTCCTTCATGAACAAAATGTCATACATAATGCAATGTCTCTCCTTGTCTAAATAATTAAATTAACCATTTAAAATAATTTTTTATCTTCTGAGAATTCTACAAGTTGCATTTCCTAATAGATTAGGTGGTTCACTCTAGCTCTTCCACTAGTGATGCTACCTAATGTATGAAGTATTATCTGTCAGAAGAATATATCATTAAAAAAGGCATATTTTTTTCTATTTCCAAAATATTAAAAATGTTAATTTCTGATGCTGTTTCTACAGTTGAAACCAAGAAAAAGTCCTAAGTAGCACTGAAGGAAAATGAAATTCTAATGTATTTGTTTTCTTGTAGCTAGAACTATTCCTGGGACAAAACAGATTTCACATCATAAACAAGAAAAAAAAATCTTCTCTTCTTGATGGATGAAATTCCATTGTATCAGGGAGAAAGTAAGTAGAATTCAAATTACAAAACATTATGAAAATATGTTCATCAAAAATAAGAGGAAATAATACAATTAAGAGATGAACGAGACTCTTTCATGTGCAGAAGAATAAATTAAGTATTTTAATTCACTATAAAAGAATAATAGAATTAATTGCCAGACTCATCATTTACTAATAACCTAGATCATCTTCTGCCTACTATCTGGATACTAGTTTCACGCCTTTGCCCCCTAGTCATGAACTCTCAATTTTTCTAAATATCAAAGTCCCAGTTAGGGATCATATCATAAGAAAAAGGAAAAAAAACCCCATCAATATGAAAGTTAGACCTTGATATTTCACTCAGATCTCTCTGTCTTTATATGTTAAAGACAGATTCAGGCATGACTCAATAATTACTACAGAAATACCTCTTTTTTGGACATGTTTAAAATATTCAAATCTGCCTCAGAGACATTAAATACTACTGTTCATTAGTGTTTGTTTTTAATAAGCTTGGGCAATATTTGTGCTCTGAAGTAATCTGAAAGTCTCTTTAACCTTTATGGTAACAAATCCAGGAGAATTTCTTTGTTATCCCTCTATCTGTGCACCCTCTGATGTGCAATGTGTTCTATTTAATTGACCCAAGGTGCCCTTGTAGAACACCCTCAAACACTTCTTTCAAAGAAATACAGCCCAGGTAGCAGCATAAGCAGGAACTGAAATGTCTGAGAATCATTTGATCAAATATTATTAGGTTTCTTTGAATGCAGCAAATTATGTTCTGTTGTGCATACCTCAATGGCTTTTTGTCTAGCTAGCATCTGAGGGACATGTAAGGTGTTGGGGTTTTTTTGATGAATAAGTGTCCCAAAGTCTTTTTTTGGGACATGAGAGTATTTTCTCCAAATTAAACCTGATTAACTGTCTGTCTATATGAATATTTTTATCAGTGGCTTGGATTTTTTAAAAAAATGTTATGCTGAGTATTTTTAAAGTTGGGGTTTAACTGTAGGTTTAAATACCTCCAAGCATTGCAGTAATAGATGTGAAGGGGTAGTTTAATTTTTATTTTTATTTTTATTTTATTTTTAGTTTTTGTTATTTTTATTTTTGTTTTGTGTTGTTTTAATTTTTATTTATATTTGTTAAAACTTAACAGGATAGTAGGAAAGTTTTTCTCTCTGACAACATATTGCATTGCTTCTTCTTGAGTCGTATATTTTTTCATTTGAATCTTTCACTGTCAAAATATTTATTTGGATTTATTAAATATCAGAGCATCATAATATTTGCATATGCAGCAAAAAATTTATCCTTGGCAACTGTAATGAGCATAAATTAAACATAGCCGAAAGCAGATGACAGCTACTTTGTATAATTCCTCTAGCACTTTAAAATGATTGCCCAGTTAATCAGTGATGAGTTACAGTGCAAATCTTATAATAACATGGGTGACATGTACATTAGCAGGTAATTGGAACATTATGATGAATATGACTACAAAAAATACCATGGGTTAATGAATAGATCCTTTTTTATTTTTTTCCAGTTTCTGACCAAATTGTATAGATTAAATAATCTGTTAATCCTTCCATGTCACAGACTATCATGGTGAAATAATGTCTCTTTCCAAAATTTAGTATTCGTCACTCCTACTGGCAGAATTCAAACTGAGTTAGCTATCATCCAGGTACTCTCCAAACAAAGAATTTGAGGAAAGGAACACTTATCATAACATTGCAATTCAAGCAGACACCTCCTGCACAAGCAAGTGTGGTAAAAGAATGACAAAGTCAGTACCAAGCAAGAATCCTTTCAGGGAGTCAAATGTAATCACTAGATGCGTTTTAATTTTATTCTAATCTAATTGCTTTTAGCTAATTAAATATGGGATCATTTTAGACCTTCTACTACTTCTTTCTCCTTTACAGAAAATGAAAAGGCAAAAGGAGAAGGAAAGAAAATGGGGGAAAAGGGATAAAGAAAA
>PYHW01010703.1:1364421-1374754 GCA_013186435.1 Turdus rufiventris
CACAGCAGGGAAAAAAAAAAAAAACAACCCAACTGTAAAGCAAATTAAGTAAATGAAATTTAGTATCTCAGAAAAACAAGTTCTGAATTCAAATTAAAGAAGCAAAAATGACGTGATAAGGCTGAATCAGTTCTTTCCATTAGTTTAATATTCTCATTTGCTATTCATCAAAGGTCTGTACCTGCTAATAGTCACATCTTCATGAAACATTATCTATCTTTCCTTTTCTACAGTAATTTTAAAATTTTCCCATATGTACTTGCATTGATTGTCACTAGGGAAAATAACAGCAATAAGATTCTACTTATAGTCACACAGAGAAAGTAAACAAGAAAAGCCTTTTTTTACATAACCATTATTAATGTAACCTAAAAATCAGTGTTTGAATTACAAAAAGTGAAGCAAAACACTTTCAACACTTTGCAAAGAGAAACATTAGATTGTTAGCCTGAGGTTTTAGTATGATGGCATGACGCTCTCTAAATTAAAAAAATTGTAATTAAAAGCAATTCCAGTGTTCTGATGGGTGATAATATGCTTGCATTAGAATGGTTCATAGAACTATCTTATCAGTGTGCAAATTGTTTTGTGTTAAACAGGGAATCTTGTGTGTTTTGCCTTCTCAATTCATATAGTTCTCTATTTTTTTTTTTTTTTATTTATGAGATGACTGCAAGTCATCTAAGGAAACTCAAGTCCGATGTAGTCAAATAGAGGGAAGCCAAACCAGCAATTCTGATGATGTTACACCTCATTAAAGATGTAAATTAAAAATACTAACAACATAGAGGTTTGCTTAACCTTTTGCCATTATGAAAATCCCTAATCTGATCCTTATATAAAGTTGGTTGATTTATTACAAAGTTTAATACAGAAGTCTCTCGAGTCACTGAAAGTTCATTGTCAGAAACATTACTTTAGTAGCATATTTTAGGATTAGTTTCAAATTTGTGTGAAGATTGTTGATTTAGCTTTGGTATAGAGAAACTGATTTTGTTCATAGAAGGTTCTGGACAGGTGTTCTATGGTGGAACCTATTTTTGAGGAAAAATCCCTGACATATACTAGAGCTGATCAAAAGTAGATTCTCTGTGCGGAACTCTATTACTAGTTCATCATAATAACTTCAAAGAGCATACGTTGAAGATCAAATAATTTTTTGGATCCACCTATTTTCTGTTTATCTTAGCAAAGTAATGAAAATTACATTTCCAGAATTCTTTTTTCTGCAACATTGATTTCCATAAAAGCAGAAACTCTTTCTGGGTCTTCCAATTCTGTCCCAATTTTTGCAGTATTTACCTCAAGATCTGAAATTCTATTTCTTATCTTTTCAGCACTGCCTGCTTTAGGTGAAAAAAAATATAAAAAAATTAGATAATGCACGTTCTTCAATGCATGTTTTTTAATTTGTCCACCCATTAAATAAAAAATTCTGTCCCTTATTGTTACAGTAAAAAAAAACAAACAGCAAAACAAAAAACCAAACCACTTGGAAATGTCTCTTGAATCAACTGAAATAGACAAAAATTATTTCATGCTATCTATTTTTTGCATGTATCAAGTCAAAGAACAAGACAGGACTGCAAAACAGAAAAATGGCTATATGATCAGGTTTAGCTACTGGGCATTGGCTGAGAGACTTTATAAACATAAGAAAAGAACAGAAAATGTTGTTTAGTAGACACTCTTTCATTGTTTTTTAAGCTGAACATGTGGCTGAGACAAGGAAATTTGTCTCTTAATATCTGACACTAACATTCTGTCTCCATTTCAAGAGACATAAGTAGCAACTGTTGGATACAGGTTTTCCTTCCATTTTTTAACCACACGTTTTATTGAATTAACATTTTTTTCCTGGTAGTCTGTACTTCTAAAAAGTTGATATGCAATATATGATTCTTTCTTCCAAAGTAACGACTGAATTTAAATCAAATAAATAAATAAATAAAATCTCTATATTCAATTTGTCATTATTTCTTTGCAGATACACTCAGGTACAGCGGCAACGTCTTATATAGAGGAAAAAAAAAGATCTCTCTACACTTCCACTGTTTCCATTGAAATTCCACTTATATAACACTGTAATTACTCCAGCCTCACTGCAGTTCAAGTAACTCAGTACAGTTTGGAGTCACTTTGTCACATGCTAAACAGCAGGCAGTAAATCTCTGGCAACATAAATTAGTCACTGACTGAAATAGGGAGTAACAATTAATCACCTCCGAGAAAACACTTGGCAGAATTAGCCATTCCTGAGACACTATTCCTTACTGACAAACACTGTACAATAACTACACACGCTATACATCTCACATAGCTGAAGACATAAGCTTCACAAGCTCAAAGAAGGTAGAGTATCCCTAAGGTTCATCTTGGTTATTTCAGAAGAGACCAAACCCTCTGACAATGTGCTGCTGTCAAAGCAAAATTTTAATTGTATTCATTATTAGTGGTATATGTGAGTTTCCTGATGAAATAATTTTTATTTATGGGACTGATTGTAATTTGAAAAAACAAAATCATTCACAGAGGCATAACATAATTTCTTTTAGTGTACATGTTTTTGTGGATTTTTTTTTTTGTTTTTTTTGCTTTTTTTGTTTGTGGGTTTTTTTTGTTTGTTATTGTTTTGTTTTGTTTTAATTTTTTGAACAGTATTTTTTACCCTAGATATAATGTTACATTTTATGGTCACTATATTCTTTAATTGGATTTCTGGTTCTTCATTCGTAAAATTTTAAAATTATTTTATGCCTATGTGTTTGCAGAGTCATTTACAGTACATGATCATAAAGTATCCTGCTGTGAAGAATATGACATGTACTGATGCATTTCTGAATGTCATGAAACTGAACCAATCTCAGCTGTCAAAACTCTTCCATTAGGAAAAGCTTAAGCTTGTAAGCATCCATCCACCATAAACAACATTTTTGACCTCTATATCTTGGAGAATAAAGAAAATATACCTATTATTATGTGCATTTCAACTCCGCTGCTCTCACCAAGACTGCAACTACATGTCCAGAAGTTACAATGATAGAATAGGAAAGAACAGATCATTCCTTTAAAAGAGTAGTCTATCTGAAATTCAGCCCACATCTTGGAATAAATCCAGTCTTTGTATAGTGTGTGAATATGTCCAATCTTGCCTTGTCCCAGTGCACAGTGCGCACACAATCATAATCCCAAATACAATTTCACTCTCTCCAGTTTGTCCTAGAAAAGAATTTTCTCTACCTTTATATCAAGCATATTTTCTTCTAATTTCAGTCTGCATACAGTACAGTTTCATCACTTTTTTTTTAATGGACCCTTCCTACAACATTCACAGAATATGATCAAGATGCAGAACATGCATTCTTTGCAGTTAAAAATAGCTATGACACTGATGATAGCAGCAGAATAGTTTCTGTTTTGCCTGTCAGGGCTGGTGGTGGGGTAAACCTCATGTATCTTACAGATAGCCTAACATCAAACTCCTCAGTAAATTTGATATGCAAATGCTGTGTTCAGTACATATACAAAGCTTAATTTTCTATGTTATGAAATTCCTTGCTATATAATGGCATCAATTCCAAAATTCAATTACTGATTTTAATTTCCACATTGTTTCCTTTATCAACAGATTTAGCATTCCACTGTGGAAGGATTCTAAGGCTTCAGAACAGTTCAAATTTTAATGAATACTCAGGAAACAATTCTACTATTTGCTCATTTCTGCTTGCTTTTCAGAACTGAGAATATTTTCATTCTACTAGAATTAAACCATGTTTCAGGTCCCCATTTTTAATTATACACTCATCATCTTCTGAGGGTTTTTTCAGATTTAATGGAAACTAGGAATATCTAGGAAAACTGAATCTTTTTACAAAAAAATCTTACACAATTTTCCATTTAATACTTTCCCATTAGTCATTCAATTGGACAAAACATTTAGAGTCTCTAAATCATACCTGAGAAAAACAAAGTGGAGAGAAAATAATTATATATATATATATATACTGTGCTGAAGCCAACAAATAAAACAAGTAAATTCAGATTTTCTATCTCATATCTATCTTTAAGGACATTAATATTCTTTACTGTGCAGAACAGTAGAGGCAAGATGTTACCTTTTAATGGCAATGGAAATTATTTAATTTGATCTGCCTAGAAGGAACTTGAAAAAATTATCATAAGATCATAGAATCACAGAATCATAGAATGCTTTGGGTTGGGCAGAGCCTTAAAAATAATCTAATTCCAACCCCAATGCTGTAGGCAGTAAAATTCCTCATGAATTTCAATTAACTAGGTGCCTAGGATATTTAGGGTAGAAATGACAAGATGTGTCAAAAGTCTTACCCCATTTTTATGACCTGTGGCAACAGAGCACTAGTTCTCTAGTACAGAAAGGTTAATTTTTATGCCATTCTTACCACCTTCCTTATCATAACAGAGTCGAGTGAGTATATTAAAAATGTAACTACAAACATATCATTTTTCACTACTACTGAATCTTTTAGCACCATTAGGAAAAAATACTTGACTTGGGGTGGACTGTGTGTATTTGTCCAATAATTTGAAATTCTGTGTGCTCTGCTAAGGTTAGGAAACAGTCACTCTGAGACAGGTGCCATTGTCTTTGATGTTAAATAGGGACATGCAAATGCTTTCACTTACTCATCAAAGTATAATCCAACTAGAAGTGGATTATTTAACCAGAAATATTTGCCCAAAATTGTGAACAGAGACAAAATAACTTGTAAGAACATAAAACATTTTTATTACAGGATAAGTAGTACAGAGCCAAAATGTTAAACATAAATAAACGTTTTGTCCAGGGACTCACATTATGCAGATCAATTTAAAATCACAGTTATTAGATAATAATGCCCACTCCCCTGCTCTGTTTGTATCCAAATCAAACTTATCTCTAGATTTGATTAAGTTAATGACCACATAGCAATGAAATCCCCACAACCTGAGTTTGGTCAGAGGTTTTCTCCATCACAAGACATCACAGAGAGAGATACACTGTTCTCCTCTTTTGTCTTTGCCTCTGTGTTTCCATGGCAGTTCTTCAACACTAGAATAGGATGCACTCTTCACAGGACATGATTTGGGCATGTATTGACTCAAAAAACCTTTAACTGATATAGAATGGAAAGTCTAAATGAGTCTCCACCTGCTAGAAATATCCACCTATTAAAAATTGGTTTCAGTCCTGAGCAGCTACTAAAATATATAAATCACAAAAAACAGACAGAGCATTGCCACTTTTCATGAAGTCAGGAGAGAATGATTGCTTGTACCTCCTTTTTATTTCATGTCCTTGAAGATTCTTTCCTTGTATTTCTTATTTTGAATTTTTTCTATAGAATATTAAGCACCCCTCTCCACACTCATTAATTAAATACAAATCGAATTTTTGTTCTAATTTTAAAGGAGATAAATCCATAGTAGCTCCTTTAAATTTACTTGAAATTCACTAGCTTAAATACTGATAAGGATAAAACTAGAGTTTATAAATTTATCACTGCAGAACATGTGAGTTTATACATGAGTTTTTCTTTCTGAAAACAGAAGCCAACTGATGCCGTGTCAGGATGGGAGGAAGACTGAGCATTGTGAGTCTACGTTTTCTTATCAGACAGTAAACATAGTTCTCAAATCCATTCTTAGTACCTATTTGCGAAATCCCTTTTTTCCCACCGTGATAGAAACAACTGAAAATTATGAGCATAATATTTCAGATGTATTTAGAATGATTAAGCCCATTGCATTTCTCTTCATATACGTGCTGTTTTAGAGACTCAAATATGAGATCAGCAGAAAAAAGTTAAAGTTTGAAAAACATACTGTATAAGGATAGTTATTATCATAGTACTGCCCAATGTACTGCATATCTTCATTGGCAATTAAGAAATTAGAAAGTGAAAATACTTCAACACCTTGCAGATTTAAGGCTATGCTTTGTCAGTGGATGGAAAAATTTAAGCCATTGATTTACAAGTCATTGCAATTAATAGTGAAAAAAAATTCTTTTTTAATTCAGCATAAATTACGTGGACAATTGTGTTACCATGTTACTTGTTTCCCAGCTCACTGGAGATAACCTCGTAATAAGAGCTAGTAAGTAAATATTTGGTAAGAAATCCTTTTTCATTAGTGAAATTTATAATTATAGGGTTTTTTCCCTCTTTAATAATTGAATATGTCTAATTGTTCTTCCTTTTAACTTTAATGCTCGGTTTCAAACTGGTGAATGGACAGGAAAGCACTAGTGGAGACATTATTCTAGTGTTGCTTTCCCTTCTATACAACAATTTGATCTCAAGCAATAAAGCTAAATGAAAAAGGCACTATCCTAGACTTTCAATTACAGCAGAGGCAGGGAGCCAAAATTATCCCTTTCATTACTGCAATACTTCTCATAGCTACACAGGCAGAATCCCTGCTGCTGCTACTTCTGCTATTCCTGTTGCTGTTACTGCTTCTCTTAAATTGAAGTGCCCTTGAAAACAGATGAGGTCATAGGTCACTAAATAGAAGTTAAAATTGTGGAAAATGTATATTTAAAAGAAATTTAAAAAAACCCAAAAAGACCCCTAAAAGCAGTAGGAACAGAGAGACATTCAGATCTTCTTTTCCCTTATCTCTGCTGCAGATATGATGTTTCTCCAGATCTGTAATAATTTGTAGTAGTAGCAATCGTGTCACTAGTTTGTCAATGCACATGAAATATGAGTGTGAGCCCTATATGTCTACTAGTAGTACTTACACCAGAGATATTTTGTACCAAGAATCTACTGACTGAACAATCAGGTGCATTCCATCTGTGGTGTACCCACCTTTTACTGTGTTACAAATCACCAAGAAAAAGAATTATTCTTTCATTGCTTTGAACACCTTTACATGAAGGATATCATGTCTCAAGAGCAGCTCTTTATTTTCCCTGCCAACATCACTTTGGAAGAGAATTTCTTTCTACCAAGTATATAAACCTAACCCATGACTTCAAGAGTGGAAAAACAAATCACAAATATTTGCATAGCTTTGAAAGTGGTATACCTTAGACTTGTGTGAGGTGGAACAATTCATTCCTTGTATACCAGCCTTCTGTGTGATTTAGAATTTTCTCCTCCACAAGAACCAAAGAAAAAAACCAGGACGGTCCTATGCAATATTTTCTTCAGCACAGGAGAAAATCAAAACTTATCTTATTATTACAGGAGAAAATCAAAACTTATCCTATTATTACATATGAAGATGAAAAGAACATTAAAACAGTAAGTGAAAACATTCTGTTTCAGGCTGAGCAAAAAGTGTTAGCAAATAACCATACACAGTTTATATACCCAAGAAACCCTGTCTAAGCACAAAACACAATAGATTACCTAAAAGAAAAGATTCATGCCTCTGAAATAAAATAGCTAAAATGCATTCAGTAAACTGAAAAAATGATTGCTGATACATAAAAAGACAAAACATCATCTTTACTTAACAAGAGTCTCAGCACTCACATATTAAAAGTTATGTTGCAAGGAACACATTGCCAGGAACATAGTGATGCGCCACAAGAGAATTACAACAATGCAGAAGTCTTACTGAAAATTTCAGGCATGAAGAAAGAGTAGTCCAATCCATAAGATTTTCTGATGAATAAGAAAGTCCAGAGAAGATGCTATGCACAAGAAACAGACTTTTATAAATACTTTTAAAATGTCATACTTGTACAAAGAAACAATAAAAGCAAATCCTTCTGAAATTCCTCAGAAACCTCAGTTTTACTTCCTTCTTCCAGTCTTGCATCACAAGAAGTCAAATATTTCTGAAAAGATGAGATTTCTGTGTATTTTCTAGTTAGGTAGGGGATTTTAAGTTTTTGGGAGGAGGGGTAGTGTCTGGATTTTTTCATATTTTTTTGGACAAAATAATAGCATATAAAATTATGCATGTAATTTTCTTTTATAGACACTGACTGCAGAAATAGAATGAAATGTAATAATGTGGAAAACCCCCCCTTTATTTTTATTCATGCTAGAATTTATTTAGGATCTCATTAAAATTATCTGACACACTTAGGGGGAGGGTAGAATGCCAATGATTTTCTAATGACAATTCCATAGCAGCATCTATTACTTTCCAGCCTCTCCTGACTCTTAGCAGCTGAAGATATTAGAGCTGCAGAAACACTCATCTCTGTCTATGACAAGAAGAGTCTTTCTGAACGCTGAAACCCTTTCTTGATATCCTGACAATTTGCACTCTTTCTGAACTCTTTTACTCTGTAGTGAAGTATAAGATACACTTTCTGTCACTGTGATACTGTCTGATTCCAAAATATTCTGTGACAAAATAACTGGCAGTTATCATAAACACAGAGGGAGAGAGTATTCAGATCAACCACAAAATCTGCAGCTTTAGTTCTCATATGAGAAATTATATATTGCCTATTCATAGAAAACTATTGTTATGTGCCATCAAAATAACTACATAATCACACTCTGTACAGGTTTTAAGACAAACTAAAAATTATTTCTGCTCTATTATGCTCTCTTCCTTAAATCCAATTTAGTACTGTCAAATTTCAGCTTAAAGTACAGTGAGTATTAAATTCCTTTTTTTTTTCCTATCTTTCTTTCCCTCTCCTGAGAGAGGAAGAAACATCAGTACCTTTCACTGGAAAGGTTTAAATTGTGCAGGTTTTGTAGTGGCACCAGTACTGCTGCTCTCTGTATCTCAAAGAGGCTTTCCTAGTGACAGAATAAACACAGAGAGGTCAACTGACATGATGAAGGGTTTCTCACCTCTTCAAACAGAGAAATGAAAGCAACTGTGCACCCCTCTGTTTATAGAGATCATGGTTTCAAATTCATTAATGAAATGCATAAGATCAACATGGAACAGTTAGTCACCTAATTCTCTGACTCTAGAATTAGAGAATATCCATTGAGACAACCAGGAGATACACTTAAAACAGGTGAAAGAATATATTTCATTGCATAGCAGGCAGAAATTTTCTGGAATCTCTTTCTAGGGGAGATGGTGGAGGTAGATGGAATCAGCTGCTTCAAAAAGGGATTGAAAAATAACAGAAATAGGCTCATATTCTAGATAATGAAGAAAGCAGCCAGCATCATTAATCCAATCACTGTGGACAAGCACGAGAAAAAAAAAAGTCAGGTATTGGTCATATCTGTGTGCCTTCCCTAAGTATTATCTTATTGTCACTGAACTTGGTGAACCATTTGATCTAGAAAAGCATTTTTTATGATCTCTTATGATTTCAACATGCTAAGGCTCATTCTTAGTCATGTTAAGGGATCAGTTCCAGCTTCTATTAAATATTTCTCTGACATTCATCAGCAAAACAAGCACACCCAATCAAAACTAAGGACACTAACAATCAGCTGGGAATCAAATATGTTTCCAACTTATGCAATGATTTGATAAGTGAAAATCATGAATAGAAACAAACTTTGCTTGCTCTTGGTACTCAAGTGTTCAGGAATAATTCAGTAATTCCAGAAGAAATCATATGAGAAATGTAAGAAATGTGGTTACAATTTTTCCACTATTGAAACATTCACTTTTGTCATTCCTTCCCTTTAGAACATTCCACCCTTTTAGAAGTTTAAATAATATTTATGGATGCATTTCCTTATAGAGTAAGGAGCAAACCATAGATAGAAAACAGAGAAATCATTAATGGAGGCACATTAAAATATCTTTATTAAAAAGCCAATAAAACCAGAAATGAAAACAACAAATACTCTAGACTGCAGATTAAAAAATACTACAAACTTTTATATATGTAAAGAATTTATTTTTCCTCCACTCATCATAGATACATTTACCAAATTTATTGAATATGTTTACTACTTTTATTTTAAATACAATCTGAAAAACAAGACCATCATTGTATCATTGCTTTTATAAATATCAATTCAGATTAAAAATATCTAAAGAAAATCTCCAATCTAAGATTTCTTTCTCAAGTACAGTAATTTCATGATTATAGGCCACACCATTTTGACTAAAGTTTTGGTCCAAACCTGAAGTGCGGCTTATAATCAGGTGCGGCTCATATATGGACAAAGAACAAAAAGTTGTTGTTTCAGTTTGGAGGACAGCTGTCGGCTGAGAAAGGCAGGAGCTTCTCTTTGAAATGGAGAATGTAAATCCTCTCCCTCCAAATTATTATAATTTTGAAATCAAGGGACTCTCAGGCAAAGATATGGGAATTAGGAATAGCAATTCTTTACTAGGGAAATTAAAATAGAAATACAGTACTACAAAGAAACAAACTCCAAACCCTGACAAAGTCAGAGTACAACTTGACACC
>PYHW01010703.1:1374858-1386411 GCA_013186435.1 Turdus rufiventris
TCAGTCCCACAGTGGGACTCAATGGCCATTAGCAGAAAATGACTGGCTGGAGGAAGGATGGGTTGTGAAAAGATAAAGAACAATGACCTCCTGGTTTCAATGGATGATCCATTAGCAGAATATCTCCCATGGAGATAAGGATCACTCCCCCACCCCTCAACAGAGGGTGATAGAATAGATACCTTTTATCACACTCTGTATTGTAACGTGTGGCTTATAATCAGGTGCGGTTTATAATCATGAAATTACTGTAAATCCCTTATCCTTCAGCACATCTAGTCTATCATTCTTTGGAACATTTTTGCAGAGAATAAATCCCCTTCTCTGAAGGTCTTAAGAGTGTTATTGTCCCCACAGTGTATTTTCAGAAGCACTGATCTCTGTAGCCCATGCTGACTTTGCTTTCTATCTAATTACTTATTCTCTCCTTTGCATTTCCTCTAGAATCTTAGTTTATCCCAAGCTTTTCCACCTCCATAGCTGTTACCTATCACATTGAGTCACTGCAGAGCTGGAGAAAGATACAAATAGGCCTTTGTGCCAGCAGCCTCTTATCAGCTCAGCCAAAGTAAGGCTGAATGCCAGAAAAACAAGAAACAGGAGACAGGCAGGATAAAAGACTAGAACTATGGGCAGAATATTAAATATCTGAAGCCAAGAATGTAGAGAAGAACTACTACTGCCCACTCCTTCATTTGTCTTATCCCATTTTCTCATAGCTATTTATATATTTTTTTAATTCCAATCTAATGAAAGGTGATAAATCAAGAATTAATGCTGCTCTGTAACACTGCAGGACACAAGTGATTCACTGCATTTTTTCTGTTATTTTTCTGCAATCCATAGGTCAGAAGAAAAGAAAATATTAGAATTTATGATGAAGGACAAAAAGAAACCTTGTTATATTATGCAGAAGCAAAACCAACAGGTGGAAGTTCAAGTACTTCAGTATCGCAGCAACGACACAGACATCCTTTCACCCTTTTGCTCCCTTTCCAGCATCCATGTTCATGAATAGAATTTGCTCTTATTTCTGAACAAACTGAACTCAAATTCAATTAAAACTGAAATGAATTTCCCTTTTTTCCTAGCTTCCTACCTCTGAACTCTGCTAATGAGGGACAAAGAGGCCCTAAAAGCTAAGACTTTTTCTGCTGCCCTTAGGAGCAATGATCCATAACAGCTACATAGCAAGGATCCATTCCTGTAGCTAAAAACTCAACTACATCAGAAACGTTATTGTATGATCTTTCTCTACATTTCTTCTTTTTCCCGGCATGGAACTCCTAATGCTGACAGTAGCTCACAGCACTCACAGCATTCAGCTGTTCACAGGAAACCCAATGGAAAAGGCAAGGCTTCAGCTGCAGTCTGTTATCAATATGTGCTAGGTTTATACCTAGCAGTGATGCAAAGGATACACGGAATATGCATTGATGTGAATAGGAGCAGAAATTATTAAAAATGGTTTTGTAGATCTGTGAGAACATATTTCAAAGCATAAGTCATCTTTTTTTTGTAGAAAGCAGAATTTAAATAAAGAACATATCAACAAATTTTGTACAAAAGTATGCTACTACAAAAAACATACATTCATTATGCAAAATTAAAGCATTGCAAGAGATTCTTCTGAACAGCTTCATGTCAATAAAGTTCTGATGCCTGTGTCCTTCCACAGCTGTCAGAACAGCAGAATTCTCCTATCACACACACACAGACACACAGATTTTTTTGTGGCGCAGCATGCTTTAAAGGAATTGTACATGCAAGCACATGTGACTAGGTGTGCACAGAGTGGAAAAGAGCCATGGGGTCAGTGGTAACAATTATTGTTTGATGGATCCTTTTAAATTTAAGATGCACTGCATCCTAGTCAGCTGCATTTTCGGAGAAAATCAGAAACTTATTGGATATTTCCCAGGGCAGGTAAAAGATTGAGTTCAGTTTTGTCTAGCTGATGTACTGAAATTCACAGCAGTGCTGACAGGGATAAATGCTCTGCCTGGAAAATAGCAGACCACACAGAGATGTATTTGTCATTAAAATTACCCAACTGATCATTTGTTAAATGTGAAGTGTGCCCACCTACTTCTAAATATCAACAACACATTTGATGAAAAATGGAAATGCAGCTGTTTTTATGTCAGTGTTTCATTTGCCACAGAGATTAGAGTAAACAGCACCATAAACACAAATATGCTTTGCAGGGTTCATTGTCAGTAATTTAAGGTACAGCACTTAAAATTCTAGAAAACTGGTAAAATATTATTAATATTATACAAGTAGCAAAACTATTTTATGAAAGAGTAGTTTTCATTCTCTTCCAAAATAAACATATTTTTATATGTCCTTACATAGTTGTTTATTAAATTAAAAACACAGTGTGTGTGAAAATTTAATGGCGTGAATAATTTTTTTTCCCTACTTAGTAATGATTCATCATCAGGATCTAATAGAACACAACTTTCATCTCTCCCAAGTGATTCCAGACTCTTTACACTTGCAAATATCAGTATACTGAACTCCTCAATTGCAAAGGAATGCAGGCTATGGTGTTTAGGAACAAAAGGATTTGTGCCATGTTGTGACATTAGGAATTACTATATCACTTTCATAAGATGTAGTGAAAAATCTTCAAGGAGAGTAAAATAAGGGTAAAGGAACTTGTGTCTGCCCTGCACAAAACTTCCACAAAACCTCTTTCTTCATTTTCCAAATAATAAAATACGAAAGCATGAGATTTTTGCAATACATCACAGAATTCTTACACTGGTGGCTTTCAGTTATTTCTCAGACTTTCTGATCATGAAGTATTATGGAGAGGGGCATACTACCCACAGGCTCTCTTGGTGCGTTTTTGCTGTTGTAGATGAAAATTCAACAGCACTTTTGTACTATTTCCTCTTTCAGAGAACCCTCTCATCTTCAGCATCAATTCTGGTATTTTCTGTTCCTGGCATATACCTGACACCCATCTTGTGAACCTGCCTGCATCTTTTGTGAGTAGTTTCTGTAATGGGAAAATATTCAACAAGGTAGATGGCTGGGTTTTCGGGGGTTTTCAAAACTCTGCATTCCCCTTGCCTAGTGCAAGTACAATGGAATAGGACCAGGTTTTCCACTCAATCCTCAGCTTCAAAAAGCTTAAAAGTAACACTAGACTGTGACCTGCTCGTTTGCAGTCAGCCTACAATAACTTTAATACGTGAGTTGCTCTGGAGTGTTGGGAGCAAGCCCCATTCGGTGGCTCTAGCCTCTAGTCCTCTAAATATAAAAACTGATGGAAAGGTAGCAACAGAACTAAACACATTCTACCTTTCTACATAACTTCATTAAGTCTACAAATTTCAATTAAATGGAAGTTAAATCACTTGGGGAATATGGTAAAATCATTAGAACTACCTTAGTTTTTAAAAACACACATTCCTCCCCACAGAGTTTATTTTAATGAGGAGATAATAATTTTCAGCTTTCTTGTAAAATAAAGAAGCAATTGTAGTGGGAACCCCACAAGTCCTGCTGGCAAACCTGCTCTGGCAGGGGTCTCCTCTGTGGGCTGCAGGTGGATCTCTGTTCCAGTGCCTGGATCATCTTCTCCCTTCCTTCTGCTCTGACCTTGTCTGCAGAATTCTTCTCTCACATATTCTCACCCTGCTCTTCTCTGACTGCATTTACACCCGTGCAATAACTTTTTTCTCCTTTTAAAATACATTATCACAGATGTGCTGTAATAATTTCCATTTCCATGACCAACCAGGAGCTGTCTGGCTTTGGCTCTGCTGGACATGGGATAAGCTTTTGGCAGATTCTCACAGAAGTCACCTCTCTAATCAAACTTGGGCCACATAAGCCCAACACAGCAGTGAGCTGGTGCAAAACAGTCATATAATCTGGGAAAATTATTATCTTCTGCATTTACAATGACATCTTTTGCTTTTACCTGTTTCTTGATGATATGAACAAATCAATGTGTCAGTACCGTAATTTTAAGGACAATGTTCAATGTGGCAATTTTTACATAATGCTAAAGGTAAGATGACTTTGTGGCTATATAACTGAATGTATTTACTATATTCAATATATCTGAACTGAGAACTAGACTTAATTATGATTATAATTTTTAGACAATCATTCTTCCAGGTTCATGTTTCTGCTTTCCAAACAGAAAATCCTTTTGAAATGAGCTTTTGGGGTTCCTTTCAGATACTTCTCTGCAAGATGAAGCTCTGATAATTACAAAAATACTTGCATGGTAATTATTATTTAAGTATTAACAGCCAAATACTTGACTTAGTATTCTTTCATGCAATTTTTTTAAATGGTACATTATGTAATGGAAATTTAAATAGTTTTCTTAAATACCAATTCTACAAATTATTTATGTTCTTAAATTAAATCACAAAAGGCAACACACTGAAAAATCTTTAAATCCTACAATCACCCAAGGGAAGTGATGTATCAGGAAAGGTTAATTTCTTGTAGCTTATAGGAATACTCAACTTGTCCAGCTTTTCCCATCATGTTTTCCTTATACTACCTGCTTGGTTTTGGAGTAAAATACATTGCAGTATGACTTGCCAACAGCTGCTGCCATGTCTCCATCTCCTTTTCAATATTATGTGGTATTTAAAATAAATTAAAATACATCAGTGTCTTTAACAACAATGCTATGGATTCTCATGATTAAAAAACAATAAAGCCAAAACAACAGAAGCCAAAAGCAAAAAGGAAAACCAAAATAAAATGCATAATTGTTGAATTTCAAATACACATCTGTAGAATATATGTGTAGCTATCAATCCTTTATTTTATTTGCCATATAAATTGATTAGAAGAGATCTACAGATGCAAATGTCTCTCATACTAGTAACATAGGAGTGACACCCAGCTATCTGCTGGTGGTGTTTTTTTTTTTGTTACTGAAAACCTGGCCACTTAATTCTATTCAATCTTGAAAGAAATGCAAACTTAAAACAAGAGGATATATATCTTACTAAATTTTTTAAAAATATGGTTATTTGGTAAGAGGGAAGTAGGATTTATAGCCAAATCTTTTATTAGAGAAATAAAAAATAATGCCTGATGCTAATTACAAAAAAACCCCCTCCCAATCAAAAATATATAAGCAAAACAACTTGCTAAAATGTATGTCTTTATGTAAAACTCCTGTTTTTCTTTAATTTTCCTTTCATTATCAAAGCATATTCTGATTTACATTAACCACTCATGCCTATGAGCTCTGCCAGTGACCTGGCAAACAGAAAAGATGACCCTGAAAACTTGAAGTGAGCACATTATTACACTACTATTACACAATTCAATCCTAAAACAGATCTTTGAAAAATGCATTGCAGTTGTGGGATATTTTGAACATTGACCTATTATTCTGAACTCCTAATGAAAATCCTTCAGAAGAAAAAAAGCCAACCCTATAAGGCTTCTGTGTTAGACAGACACAAAAGCCATTTTTACTTTCACATAGATTAAAGCATGTTGGCTGCAGAGTCTCTCTCTCCTGAGACCCCTCTTGTGACATGTGGGGGAAAGGCAAGCTTTGCTCAGTTTTTTGCAAACTAATACTGATACAGTAATATACTCTTAAATTGTTTTAATAATATATTAAACTCGAACGTCTTGTCCCTCCTGGAGCTCTCTTTTCTTAAACTAATAATTGCAGTAATGATATGATGCTTAGGACTGGCAAGGGAAACTTTTTCTTTCATAAGAAAATTCCTTGCTTCTGAAAGATGAAAGTGTTGTTCATTAATGTGGAAAAAGATGAAAATTACACAAGCTAGGATTATTTGTAAACTATGTAGTGTTAGAAGCAAACAGAGGCTTGGATAGCCAACAGCCCCATAGTCAGAACTCTCTCTAGATAAAACACATGCTGATTTATATCTCTGCTGTTCATAATTCAGAAGGGAAACAAGGCTGTGGGTTTCCTATCTCAGTGCCTTTACCATTTTGTATCATCAGTGTTTGGGTTTTTTCTCTGTTTGGAAAAGAAATAATTCCATTCTAACGTATGTGTTCTTCCAATTATGTTTTGCTGCAAGATGGACATTTTCAGTTAAAAGATACAATTGTAAATGTGTTGGCTGGTGTTAATACCATCTAGAGGAGCAATACTGTTTTTAAGTTCCATTTTATGAACAAAACCAGATGATACATGACCTAGATATGCATTGAACTTAATAGGATGACAAATGAACAAGGAATAAAGCTGCATTCACTAACAATCATGTTATTCCAACAGTAGATTAAGGCATTCTTGGAAGGTTGTAGCCTCTATGTTTCATTTCTCCACTGGTGTGGACTATTTCAGTAGATAGCAGAACTCACCTACAACTTTCATCTCTACAGGTTTACAGTTTTGTGTCAGCTTTAGTGCTCTGCTACTCTGTTCCTTTTTTGGTTCCCTTGTTCCCTAGGATGGGGAATTTACAAAAGAAAGATGGTGGATTTTCAAGCATCAGAAATAATTAGAAAAAATGAGGAAAAATAAAGCACAAACCCTTTTGCCAAATGTTGTTAATTTGACAACCAAAATTCAACTTTAATAATTTGGGGGGCTCCACAACATGGTCTAACGTACCTAAACAATACAAGATAACTCTGATAACTCTGTCCTTTACTCTTTGCAAAAAAGTGAGAAAACCAGTTTGTTTGGCAGACAAAGTCAATTTATGTTCTTTTGGTCCAACAGTTGGAGCAGCATGACTGGGCAGCACCACAAAAACATTTCTCACTTGCTCATCTATTCAGGAAACAGAAATAATGCAACATGACACCTCTTCAATCACTGATCTTGAAGGGTGACTGCTGAGTATCAAACACATGCTAAAAACTACTGAAAATTCTCAAAAATAAGGAAGGTTAAAAGAGTCAATACAATTTTTCTGGTAACACATTCAAGTAAATTTTTGTCTACTCATTCTAGATATTATGAAATGAGATGAGAGCTCATGTCTACTCCTTTTGCCTCCCTTTGGTCCTGCTGAGGATGAACTAGTCTAGGAGTCTTGTAATACACTAAAATGACTGCATGAACAAAAGATTTTGGGGAAGCTCTCACACTGGCCCAAAAGACACTCGACTACACTATCCAGATAAGAACTCCTTCTTTCTAGTGACTCCTGAAATTTTCAGTAAGAAACTTCTTTCTTAATTATTCTTTAGCCAATGAGTAATTCTATTGTTTCAGTTATTTACTAATATAAAACTTCCACACCTGCAATGTAAATCTTGCCAAAATATTTCAAATGGCAAAGTTTCAGTTTTCTCTCTTCAACTCAGAAGTAACAGTGATTTTCTTTAGAATGGAAAATAAAAGTCACCAATGCACAAATTTCTTTTTTTCTTAAACCTATATTTTCTGCTCCTAATCAACCTGAGTCCTTCAAAGTATTCTCTCACTTGATCTCTTAAAATAGTTTCTAAGCCTTTTTCCACAACTGATGTTCAACATAGCACACAGAAATAGCCTAGTGCTCGCATAAGTCTTATCTTCAGTTAATTCTATACACTGGTGTTTTTTGAATCCTTAGGACATGTTCCTATCAGTGAATACCTGCAAGACTTCCTCTTAAAACTTTTTCAATTTTATTTTTCATGTGTATTTTTGTTCAAAAGTTAGTTTTGAGAGATATAACTTTTTATTACGGATTCATTGCATGGTAAATTAGCAACATTCATAGCCCATAAAAAATGGATGAGAATGATCACCTCACAAACAGGGACACGGACAAGGTAGAGGTGATTAATGCATTCTTTGCCTCTGCTGCAGCACAGATGACAGACCAAAGGGGTCTCAGTACCCTGATCTGCAGGATCATGACTGAGAATGATCAACTCCCTGAAATCATGTGGGTCTGCTGATCCAGATAGAGCCCCAAAATTCTGTGGGGCCTGAAGTCATTAATCCAAGAATCCTCAAGGAGTGAACTGATGTCATCTCAAAACCTTTCTTGATTTTCTAGCAGTCTTAGGAATTCAAAGAGGTCCCAGATGACTGCAGACTGGTGAACATTGTCCCGGTTTTCAAGAAAGCCAAGAAAGACAACCCTGGAAGCTACAGGCCTCTCAGTCTCACTTCAGTGACTGGAAAAGTTACGGAGATTATTCTCTCCATATTGGAAAGTATTGAAAACAGCTGAAAGACAACACAGTCACTGGCCACATACAGCAAAGTTTCATGACAAGAAAGTCCTGTTTATCAAATCTGATTTCCTTTTAAGACAGGGCAATCCACGTAGCTGGTCATGGGAAGCCAGCTGGATTTCAGTAAAGCTTTTGATACTGTCTCTTAGATAAAAACATCATGTGATGGGTGAGCCAGGGGTTCACAGGTCAGGCACAAAGGGTTCCAGTTAATGGGGTGACACCAGGCTGGTGACCTTCACTAATGGAGTCCACAGGGTTCTGTCTTAGACCCTGTGCCCTTCAATATCATCAAAAAGGACTTGGACCCTGGACTGGATGGAATACTGAGCAAGTTCACAGATGATACAAAACTGTGAGGAGTTGTTGACTCCCTCCAAGTCAGGGAGGCCCTGCAGAGACACCTGGACAAATCAGAGGGCTGAGCAATCACCAACCATGTGAAGATCAACAAAGGAAAATGCTGGATTCTGTCCTTGGGATGGTGGATGCACCAGAGTGGATGTACAGACAGAGTGGGGAATGGGATGCTGGAAAGGGACCTGGGGGTTCTGGTCCATGACAAGTTGAACATGAGCCAGCAGTGTCCTGGCAGCCAGGAGGGACAAACCCTGTCCTGGGGGGCATCAGGCACAGCATCACCAGCCAGGAAAGAGAGGGGATTGTCCTGCTCTGCTCTGAGCTGGGGCAGCCTTATCTTGAATATTGCGTGCAGTTTTGGACACCACAGTGTCAGAAGGATTTAAAACTGTTAGAGCGTGTCCAAAGAAGGGCAGCAAAGAGGGTGAAGGGCCTTGAGATGAGGCCCTCAAGTGTGAGGAGTGAGTGAGGGCACTTGGTGTGTTCAGTCTGGAGAAGAGGAGACTGAGGCAAGACCTCATCACAGTTACAACTCCCTTGTGAGGGAAAGAAGAGGAGCAGATATTGATCTCTTCCTGGTGACCAGTGACAGGACCCCAGGGTGTGGCCTGAAGTTGCATCAGGGGAGGCTTAGGTTGGATTTTAGGAGAAAGTTTTTCTCCCAGAAGATGTTTGGGCACTGGAGCAGCTCCCCAGGGAAGTGGTCCCAGCACCAGCCTGAGTGTTCAAGCATTTGGACAATGCTCCCAGGCACACAGTGTGACTCTTGGGGATGGTGCTGTGATAGAGCTGGACTTGATGATCCTTGTGGGTCCTTTCCAATTAAGTTTATTCTGTGATTCTGTGACATATCAGTATTTCACAGATATAGACTAGTACTTCACTGGCAAAAAGGAAAACATTTCTTTCCAGCTCGAGTTCAAACACTTTAAAAGCTGTTAATATATTCTTTCTTATTACAAATATTCATCCAATATAGTTTTGAAAGAGTCATTTGGATACAGAACAAAAACAAGCTACAAGAAGTTAAATAGGTTCAAATAAATATTCACACTTTGCACGCTTATCTAAATCTAACCTCCAAAGCCTTTCAAGTTTGCTCAACACAGATTTCACTCCACCTTGTAAACTGCTTCCTAAATAGGTCTTTAAATTGCTTCAGATCACTTTGGTCATTCAAGACATCTTGCACAGTGGAATAAAATAAAAATAGCAGAAAATCTGAGACTGACACATACACAAAATCCTATTTATGTGTTCAGTAATTCTTATTCTAGTCATTCTCACAGTAATTCTGATCTGTCAAAATCTGTAATTTTTGGCATCGTTTATCAATATTTATTTTTCATTTGATTTCTCAACTTATGTACATTTATGTGCTATTCCTCTCTTCCTGAAAGTGAATTCAGAATAATAGCTGTCTTTATAGAAACTGCCATTTTGTGATCCTTTTTTATTACGCTAAAAACTCTATTTTTCATGTATGTTCAATTCCAGTCACCTTTATTTCAACTGTTCATATTTTAGAATTTTATATTTTTAGAAGCTATCAAAGCCTCCATGATCCTTTTCCTTAGTTATCTGCCTTAATGACTGCTTCCTCTTTTTTCTCCCAATTTAATCAGTGTTTAATCCGTGCTTGCAAACTTGATTAATCACTGGTCTTAAGGTTGCTGAACCATAGATGTCTATAGCCTAAGTAAGTATAATTATCAAAATTTAAACAGGTTTAAAAATTGCAGGAAAATAGAAAACTGAATCCCAATTTCACCTCTGTACTAGGGAGGAGTAGATTTTCTTCAACACCAGGGTTTTAAGAGAATCTCTGGGTCCATAACCCAGATGATAATGTGAGATCATAACCATCGAACTGCTTGTCAGAGGCATGTATTCTGCTTAGAGATGGTTGTCTAGTAATGTATCCTAGAGATCAGCACTGAGTCCAGTTCTGTTCCACATCTCCATTAATTGTCTGGATGATGGGACAGACTAAAGGAGGTGAATAATATTCTGGGTTGCATAAGGAGGAATGTTGCCAGCAGATAGAGGGGGGATTTTCCTGCTTACAACTTAAGGCAGCTTTTGATAATGAGAGAATTGCTTTGGTGAATCCCATTCTTAAAATTTTTGCTTGTCTTCCTGTATTGTGTATCAAGGGTACAGATTCCATCAGGACACACACATTTGAAAGTGCCTTTTTGAGATCTACTCTGCTTGATCATATAGTTTGTTTTCATTTCTTATCCCTTTCAGTTTTAATATATTTTAAAAAATTAGTAATTTGCTTGAAATAAAATGAAAATGTCTTTGCAGTGTCTCTTTTCCTAATGTGAGAACCAGGAATTAAATTTGTTACAGTTTCTCTTAAACTTGACAATTAAGAAAGAGAATGAATCACCTACTAATATATGAATTCTCTTATTAATCTGGAAGTGGACAGTCTCTGACTGTATAATTTGTATTTCTGAAACTAAAATTTGTAGGTTTATTTTGCATTAAGAGCAATTGATATGATTCTTTCATATATTCTCTCCCATGATTTAGACTTTTTAAATTGTAGTTTTTAATTAGATGTTCCAATTAATGCATCAATATTGTCAGGCATCAGACCATTTATCCTAACATATGCTGTGGTTCTTTCAAGCTATCATGTTATTTTTCTGTCAGTAAATATATTTCTCTCTTAAAAATATTTATAGTAATTTCACTACCACAAGGTGCACCGGACTTTAAGGCGCACCCGCCGACAGCCAGCAAAATTCGCAACATGTAGATCAGATAAGGCGCACCATACTATAAGGCACACTTTTTTTCTTTCTTTTTCTTTTCTTTTTTTTAGTGAGGCTCCGCCCCCAGCTCCCCCTGCGTGTTTGCTGACCGAGGCCCCACCTCAACCCGGCAGCCATTGGCCCCTGGGCCAGCCTGTACCCGACGGGGCCAGGCCATGGCCGCCTCCACTCCGTGGAGCGTCACCAGGGCCCAGGCATGCCTGCTGCCGCTCCGTAGAGCGTCACCGGGGCCCGGGCATGG
>PYHW01010703.1:1387672-1406552 GCA_013186435.1 Turdus rufiventris
AACTCTTTGTCTTAGTCAGTGAATAATCTTGTAGTGCCATGTCACTGAATATCTTGGGAAAATATTTCACTATCCATTTTACAATGTTCTCAAATCTGTGAATTATTACCAGTATGTATTTTAAAACAAGTAGTTTGATTCTTTTCTTTCTTACCAAATGTTTCCAAAATGGAGAAAATATGGTGACAAAATATGGCTGGACTCTGCTTGCACAATAAATCTTTAAAGTTGCAACTGCAATGATGACATCTAGTTTTACTTATTTAAAAGACACATTGAGAATTGACTTTTTTTTCCAACTGTTTTGCTGAAACTGCAGCTGGTTTGGCATCTTTATCCTCTATTTGGTTTGCAAATCCCAAAAAGTTATCTCAAAATACGTTTTAATTTTGCAGCAAAAGATGAGGATAAAAGGACACCAGAAACTGCAGGAATTTTTGGGTACAGAAGGACATCTCAGATCCATTGATTCAAGCCATTAATCTGACTGAAGAGAGCTCTACCCTAACATCAATTTCTCCTGTAAGAGTCACCTTCCTTGTCACTCCTCAAACTTCACCTTTATCCAGTTACTCAATGGAGTAACAGTGAAGTGAATACAATGTTAAGAGTGAGGGATAAACTCTTAACCTTGGTGTTTCTATAACTGCTCTAAAGGAAAACAACCCAAGGCGATTTTCCAAAGGGTCAGTTATTTCCACTGACTTTAAGTTTACTTAAATATTTCATATAATTTTGTTCAGCTGCATGGTATGAAAGTAAATAATAATTTACATGTAGAAAGAGAAATCCTAATTTCTTGTAAGAAAACTAAGTGGTAGTACAAAAACAGAAGGCATTTTTACAAAACCAGCACTAATATTGGCTGTCTTGATGTATGAATTAAGATAGGAGTTCTGTTTCCATTTGCAGAAACAAGAAGAAAACAACCTATAGGTAAAAAGAAAATAAAATACATGTTTGGGGTAGCAAGGGTAGCCTAACAGGCTCTTTGTATACCCTGCTACAAATCAGTTGCATATATATGGTACACAGGTAAAAATACAGAGACATTTTGTTCATCTCCTCTTATCAGTACTGCTGTCACAGAATAACTGCTTGCCTGTTCACCTCTGCTGTAGGAATTCATGTGTGTCTGAGAACGTAATGTGCTTGTCAAAGTGACAACAATCTTGTATTTGATGCTTCAACATCTGAACAAAAAGCTAGTGGAAAATGTGTGAAATATGTTTTTAGAAGTCCTGTGGATGTTAAAGTAAATTCCCTCTGGGCTTTAAAAATAGCAGGTGGTCAGTGCTGAAAAACCTTTGGTATTTTAAGGTTCTTGAATAATTGTTGGAGACATTGGATATGAACTGACCTGATTTTGATATTACTGCCTATTCCTGTTAATAATTTCCATTTTGAACTAAAATTAAGTGTAATACTTGCTGCAAAGTAACAGTGCACACTGAAAAGGGTTTTCTTATCAGAGATACTGATACAAATCTTAACCAGGAATAAATTAGAATAAGTGAAAATATGCCAATCATGTCAGTATTACTTGCCCATCGTCTTTGTTTTATCATCCCCACACAGTATTTAAGCAAAGGATTTTAAAAAATGCTTTTAATTTTTTTTTTTAATTTTTTTACAGAAGGATTTATAGAAGACTTTTATTCATATCTCTTCCAACAACACTTTAATCTGAGAATTGGGATATATGTCCAGGACAGCTATAAATTGTTAAAACAAATGTCAACTGCAAAAATGCTTAACTTGAAAGTAAGACATCCAAATGAAGTAAAATCTGTAAAGTAAGGCATATAGAACTGACACAACACAAGTGGATGAGAATTGCTTCTTAAAAAGATCCAATTGTTGTAGGTCTTCTGCCAACTGTAATGGCAGGAAGAGTCATTATAACCTTAGCTAAAATGATGATCGTTCTTTTGGGCCAACACAGTACCAGCCATCATTAGCATTTGGCAAGTAGGACTTTGCCAGCTACTAAGCCTGGGGAGGACACTGGGAACTGGAAGGAAATGAATTTGGAATAATTTTATTGCTGCATCTTTTGATATTCCTCAGCTAGATATGAAAACAGTAGGTGGTTACAACATCCATCTTACTCATAAAACGCATTAATCATTCTCTGTCTTACAATAATAGGAGGTCTTTCTTTTAAATAATCACTTCCATTTTCCTTCTGCAAAGTGCCTGTGGTTAAGCAGCTAAGAAGGTGTTCTCTAAATTTGGACCAAATATTTTTCTTTCGTAAATTCACTGGTATGGTACAAAATCTCCTTCTTGTTTCAGGAAGAATGTCACTCAAGTAATTAAATTCAAGATTTATGAAGGGATAGGAAAATTAAATCTACATTTTTCCCAGTATTGAATCAGGCTAGATCATTTCAATCTACTATGTTAATGGTAGGAACTATATTTTTGAACATCTGTTTCTATGGTAAAAGTAAACCATATCACACAAAACTTACTAGTAAAGGATTTCCACCCTACCAGGAGATTAAGGTGTTCAATTTTCCTTATAAACCACTAAAATGTTTCTTCCTTCCAGTTTCCTGCTCAGATTGTATGCAAAACTGGATGATGAGCATCCTTTGCTGTGGACACTACCATATGCATTACTGCTACTTTTAATTTATCTACACAGAGGGTTTTTTTGTGCCATACTCTCAATGGAGAGTAAAGCTATCAAAATTCTTTCCTTCTTTCTGTTAATCATTTTATTATAAAGAGCACTCTAGTTTGTAAATCTTCTGAAAATGTAATTGCCTCTCATTGGTTTTTTGAAAGCTCTTAGCCTGCAAACAGCACTACCATGAATATGCTCATAATAGAAAGAACAAGGAGTAAAAGCAGATGCTGAAAGCTGTTAGTAGAAGACTGAGCATAGCTTCTTCTTCTTTGTGGAGTCTGTCAATGAAAAATAATGCATTAGCTACCAAAAAAAAAAAAAAAAAAAAAAAGAAAAACTTAACCCTTCATGTTACACTTTTATAGCCTACATAATTTACTGATGAATTTGAAATTGAGTGGTCTGTCTTACTGCTCTAGTGAAAACAATTCTGGCATTAACATAAGCATGCTATTAGATACAGAGGAATATTCTTAGGATTGTGAATTCAAATTTTCCCTTTTATTCCACTACACTTGGACACAAAATTAGGATGAGAACCACATGGACCACTTAAGCCAGAAGTAGAACTTCATTAAAAAAGTCAGACAACTGAATTGAACTCCTCTGCAATCTGAATTCCTTTTCAGATCTTAGTCTGCAGATGGTTTCTATCTAATAAGCATGTTTCCTACATGTTTCCAACTTTAGATGCATTTTGTATTCCTGGATGCTCCCCAGCATTCATCCATCCAGTCTCTTAAGCTACTGCAGAAATACAGGAGAGCTACCTTGCTGTTACTTACAGAGAAGCTTTTATTTGGAATAGGCATGACTATTTTCTAGGACTGGCAAAATTAGAGCATTTCATAAACAACACATTTAATCAGGGACTTTGTTTTTAATAAATTCCTCCTTCTGAGGGGTTTTAAAAGCTTTGATCTATTTAGTGTTAACTCACTAGGACTTAAAGATACTCACTACACAGGACTTCAATGGACTGTGGAGATTTATAGTTTAATTTTAAATTTAGTCTAATCCCCCCAAAAAATCTGTTTTATTGATGTATTTCTAAAAATTATAACAAGAAAATAAAAAAGGGGTTTTTTTGCCCTTTAAAGAAAGCTGCAGTTGTTTCTGTGTCCTAGAATTGCACAAAATCTGACAAATTTAGGAAAGAAAGCTTCTGAGTTTTCAATTGATCCACATACAACAACTTGATTGGTCTTCAGGAAGACATCCAATTACCCTTCAGAATATTCCTGCACCTCCACTATTGCAGCAGTTCAGCATACAAGCAGATGGGCAAAATACAGAGGAAAAGAAGTGGGAAGAAGGGGCAAATATATATTTCAGATTCTGCTTAGAACATCACTGGGCAGATGTTGCATGGCACAAAAATGTGTTTCAAAATTGTTTTGTAGCTGGGAAGCAACTGAACACTAGCGACAGTTTGGGTTCTTTAAACATTTGATCTTTCAAGCCTCATATAAGGTGAGGCAGAGGTTTAGAGCAAATAAAGTGACTTTTTCCACTTAGCTGTAAACTACTAAATTCATTGATAGATAGTACTGGCTAGGAGATAGAAAGCCTATATATGTTATATTATCAGTAAATACATGTCCAGGAAACAAATGAATCCTGAGGAATCATAAAGACTGTATGTAAAATTTAAAAATTGACTTCACAATAATATTAATCAGAGATAAGGGCTAAATTTTTCAAATGATAACATATGTATTTTGAGTCAATGTAAGTATTTGGGTAAGTGTTAGCATTTTCAGACATAAACAGGATATGAATTTTGGACTGTCTCTCTAAGCCAGCTGTCTAGTAAGTGTTGCTGTTCTGTAGGGCATCTGGTTATCAAGTATTGCGAAAAAGTGCAGTGAAAAATTGGTTCAAACATGGAAAAAACCTTGGAAATGAGTCTGTAATCCCTTATTATCTGGTCTACAAAAATCAAACCACAACAAGTGCTTCAGAAAAAAGGAAATTAGCAGAGTCCCACACAGACACTGAAAATTGTCCATTAAGGTGTAGGCAGCTTTCTGTCCTGCAAGTATTATTAAGAGGAAACAGACTAAATACTAAATTATTTCAAGGGATTCCCATAAGAATTATCTTAATGAAGCTGGTCTAATTAAATAGCCGCTCATGCATCCTGTATTTTTTCCCATGTGCCTAGATAAACATTTACTCTTATACAAGAGACTTTGTTTCAGTCCTTACTCATAGAATTACAGAATCACAGAATTTATATCTGGGTTGGAAGCACCCTTGGAGATCTAGTTCAAACCACCCTGCCATGGGCAGAGACACCTTCCACTAGACAAGGTTGCTCCAAGCTCGATCTAACCTGGCCTTGAACACATCCAGGGATGGGACATCCACATCTTTTCTGGGCAACCTGATTCAGTGTCTTACCACCCTCACAGTAAAGAATTTCTCCCTAGTAGAAGGGAAGAATTAATAAACTGTGCTTCCTTAAATGCAGTTCAGGATGTTGTGGGTTTTCTGGGCTGCAAGGTACATAACTGGGTCACTCATTCTAATATATCTATTAACTGTCTGTACACCTGATTTTTTTTTGCATTGACTACACACACACAAAGCTACTATTTCAGTTAGTCAATAAAAAGAAACAAAAATCATCTGATGAAATTTAAAATGTATTTCTAATCTGAGATTTGCCCTTCTAAAGTATTTTGTTTGTATTGCTTTTTAGCTAGAGGAAGTTCCAAACCTCAGCCATTTCACATGTCAAAGATGTTTCATGGGTTTACCATTATATGAAATCTTTATATCATACATTGTAAATTGACTTCTAGTCACTATTTATAATAAATACTGAATTAATTGAATCTTCTATAGTATTCTCACAGATAGAAAAAATTTGCTGTTGCTGTTCTTAATGGTTCATTATACCTACTACTTATATTTGAAAAGGGGATTAAAATTTATTTCAAGAATATCTAGTTTATACAGGAAAAAGTTTATGTAAAACAGCTATACTATCTAAAGCCTTTTAAATAACCTGATTTATGAATTACTTAGTACAAAACAACTCAACATCCAGGTTGTCTGATTTTGGTCTTTCTAAGGGTATTCCCACCCAAACACACATTTTAAAGTTCTACATCCCTCTAATGAAAATCTTCCCTATTTTCTTTGACACATTGCCTATCTTTTCTAACTTTCCAGAGGTTCTCACTTAGAATCCAGCAGCATTTATTTATAGGGAAGAGGACAGAGAAAATAGTTGCCATTACTAAAGAGCTAACAAAATAAAATGTATTAATTACCAGTAAATCAGACCTCAAAATATTAAACCCTAGAGATGCATGATGCAGGTAAGAGTTGAAGAGAAATGTTTGGTAGGCAACCATCCACTAGCATACAATATACAATGTATGACTGCCCTCAGAACAAGATAAATTGCATGCAGTGCATCTACTCAGTGGTCATAACCATGAAACCCTCTAATAATCTGGTAGCAACAAACAAGTATTGCAAAAGTCTAGAGGTCTTGTTTCCTTGGTCTTTGCCATGAAAATCCTCTTGTAAAAGAGGAATCTTTAGTTCTGATCTTAAAAATTATAGAATTTTTCCTAAGTTGGAAGGGGTGCATCAGAACTATCAAGTCCAACTCCTGGGCCTGTATGGGACACACCTAAGTCACATCATATGCATGAAAGTATTGTTCAAATGCTTCTTGAACACTCAGGCTTGGTGCTGTGACCACTTTCCTGGGAAGCCTGTCCTAGTGCTCAATCACCCTCTTGGTGAAAAACCTTTTTCAACCTCCCCTGACCAGATTCAAGCTGTTTCCTCAGATCCTGAAAGTGAAGAGGTCAGGAACTGCCCCTCTGCCTCCTTTTGTGAGAATGTTGTAATGAGGTGTCCCCTCAAGCCTCCTCTTCTCAGGGCTGAACGAGACAAGTGACCTCAGATGCTCCTCACAGGGCTTCCCCTCAAGGCCCTTCAGCATCTTTGCTGACCTCCTTTGGATGCTCTCTAGTATCTGAATGTACTTTGATATATTGGGTTTCTGTGGCCAGATTTTAGTAGCCAGGGACTACAGGGATGGCTTCTCTGAGAAGCCACCAGAAGATTCCCCTATGCCCAGCAGAGCCAACCAGGCTGGGCTAATTAGAAATGGTGGTTAAAACTCTGTGATAACTTATTTACGAAGACAAGAAAAAAAAAAAAAAGAAAGATACTACACACATATAATTGTGGTCAGAAAAGAACAGAGTGAGAACACGTGAGAGGAACAACTCTGCAAACACCCTGGTCAGTCAAGAAGGGAGATGCTGCAGGCAGTGTAGCTGAGATTCCCCTGCAGCCCCTGGTGCAGCCCTTAGTGGGGCAGCTGTGCCCCTGCATCCCAGGGAGGAGCACAGGGATGCAGAGATCCACCTGCAGCTCGCGGAGGAGATGCACGTGGGAGCTAGTGGATGCCTGAGAGGAGACTGTGACCCTGCAGAAAACCCATGGCAGGGACCTACAGACCCATGGAGAGAGGAGCCCACACCAGAGCAGTTCTCCTGGTAGTACCTGTCACTCAGGGGGGCCCACACTGCAGCAGGCTGTGCCTGAAAGACAGCACTCTGTGGAATAGTGACTCATGTTGCAGCAGTTCCTGCAAGACTGTTGCCCGTGGGATAGACTCACACTGGAAAAGTTCATGGAGAGATGTCTCCTGCGGAAGGACTCCTCTCCCTAAGCAGAGGAAGAAACATGTAATGAACTGACCATAACCCCCATTCCCTGTCTCACTGTGCAGGAGGAGGAGGTAGACTGAAGGAGGGACAAGTGGAGGTAAAATAATTTTTAAGGTCTAATTTTACTTCTCCTTATTCTGCTCTGATTTTGCAGTAATAAATCAATATCTCTAATTGAGAGCTTTTTGCCTATGACGGTGTTTGGTGAGTAATATTTCTCTGGCCTTATCTCTGCTCGCAAACCCTTTGTTATATTTTCTCTCTCCTATCCACCTGCAGCATGATAGATAGAGAGTCATCCAGCCAAGGTCAACCCACTACACCTCGTGGCGCCCAAGAGTGTATTCAAGGTGAAGCCACACCAGTACAGAGCAGGATGATCACCTGTCAAAACACTGCATCGTATGCATGAGTACAAATACTTTAAATGGAGATCTGGTGGAATGTCTCCACCTACAGACTTGTCTCTTTGAACAAAAGGGATTCTGCACAATGGGGTTTTTTTTCTTCTTCTTTGGAAAAAAAATTCTAAGTTAACATAATCATATCTGTCTCAAAAGGAGAATGAAAAATCGAACATTCACACTTAGATTTGCTTGACAGCACTTTATAAATTATGATTTTCATTACGAATAGAAGAAACAGTACAGGTCATGATCTCTTATATTGCACCTTCACATGAAGAGATCAAAAAGTATCACAAGAATTGGTAGCTGTCTCCTGGCAGACCTCTTAGCAAATGAGTATGTGCTATCCATATTTCTCCTACAAATAACTGAAGAAATTTAAGGGTGGATAACATATTAAAAAGAAGTGAGTAAGTGGAACACTGTGGCTTAGATCTTGACTGAGCAAGGGTTCTTGTGTTTATGTTCACACTTGAATTACAAACGTAAACTGAATGGAAGTCCTTTTACATGAGGCTATTGTTCAAATTCTTTGGTAATTTAAGAAAGGAAAACACACACCCATTTACTTCTTAGTATTTCTTATATTGCTTTTTCATATGTTTTTCTTGTTTTAATCTCCAGATGAATAAAATAGAATCACAGTCAATGAAAGAGGTGACCTCTTTGCCACAAGAAAGTAAGGGCCAGAGTCATCAGTTATTAAGAAAAAAATTATTGCCTTTTTAATAAAAACTCCTCACCTTCTGTATCATAAGGAAGTCTTCTATAAGCAACATCTCAACTGAATAGCATCATAACATGCTTTATAACAACTGGGAATATAAACATGCAGCAGTGATAACATAATTATTTGCAATTAAAATTTAATTTGACAATTACACCTATAATACTGTCCATCCTCAAAAGGATGAACTAGCATTAAACTTTGCTTAAATCTTTACTCTTTTTGCAAGCTTATTCTTCTTTCATCAGAATTTCCAGATAAGGCCAGACAGGCAAAGGCAAAGGTCTGTAAAGCTCCTTCCAAACCACACCAAACCAAACCAAACCATTCTACAATTCTGAGATTCATTCTAAGATATATCAAGTGATGAACGATGACATTATAATATATAATATATAATACTTAACTTAATACTAATTAAAAATAGTGTCAAATCAATTTCTTGCCAAACTTATGTGATGGACTTTCTGTTTATGGAATATTCACCAGACACTTAAAGAAGTAAAAATTATTTGATTTTGTGTTTCTATTTCTACCTTCTAGCTTTTATGGAGTAAAAAAGGACTAGTTTCCAGGTTTTAGGAAGAGAGATAACTATGTACTTGGATTTATCAGCTAATTATAAAGGGGAAAAGAAATGCAAAATTACAGTTGATCTGAAGAAACAGTACAGCAAAGGCACCCACCTTTGCCTCTATGTCTGCATGGTGCTTTTAAGTCAATTCTGAGATTTGATATATGAAAGAATAGTGTATTCTTGTTTTGCTTTATTATGTTGGAAAACATGACAATAAACAGCAGAAATCTCACTATAAGGAGTACATTTCTAGAAACTGTGTGTAGCAGTATGTGTGTACATACATGCATACACAAATACACAGAGACACAAAGTAAAATTATTTAACCTTTTAGAACAGTCATGTTTATCTGTGACATATTCCGAATTTTTCTAAAGCTACAATTTTTTTAAAAGCAGCTTTCCCTAGAAGAATTAATGCGACCCAATGCAAGACTCAAATCTGCCAGTAGCAATAGTGCCACTGTTGGCAAAGGAAACTGAAACATTTGGGGTTAACTGACATGGCAACCCATAATCAGCATGAAAGTGCTCATATTTTTTTTGGAAAAGATTTCTGTTTGGCTGAGAGCTTTGATTCCTTCCTTCTGATCTGACCCTGTATCAGTTTGGGTTGATGAGTTCTTCATTCATTAGTTTGTTTGTTTTTAGAATGAAAAATGGTATTAAAATAGCATCATGATCTTCTTCACAATAGTGCAAGCTGTAATTGAGTAAGAAGTTGAAACATGAGGTAGCACCTATTATAATGATTCCATTCATGAAAACTTCCAGGTGACAGCTCCAGAGTTGGTATTCCAGAAACAAGGCATTCCACTAGCTAGCATTCCAGAGATCCAAGTGCCTTCACACTTCAATAGAGTCAGTATTTGATCACTTAGCCAATAAAGAAATCAGTTGTGTTGATTTTCCCCCTTTACGCCTTACTTCCTACTCCTCAGAAGTGGGGTGGCTGCTTTCCTCTTTTTTTCCCATGAGCTCAAAAATTTTCAAATGTTCTTGGGTTAAATTCTTCCTAAATTCAGTGAAATCTTCAATTCACATAAAAATATAGCTCCAAATGATATGACCCATGGAAATAAATTGTGCAGAGTAAAGCTAATTCAGTCTTAGGTTATCTGCTAAGTGTTTCATTTTTTTCCATGCAGTTGAATAAAAATTAATGAAAATTATTTAATTTTACCAGCCTTTTAAAGTCACCCACTGGCACAGTTTTCAATTTTATACAAAATTTGTATAACTTCAAAAGAAGTTATACAGGCAAAATGAGATCAACAGGCAAAATGAGATCTCCTTAAATTATGATATAAAAAGAACTGCTGGGTACAATCAGTCTTTAGCTAAATGGGTAAATAGAATTTGGTTTGGTTCAAATATAAAACCAACAGGAAGCCAGTAATTTAGGAGAGAAATAGAGAACATGTCAACTGGAATTTTCATTATCTTACTACTTTTGACCAGTACTTGAGGCATCCTTGGAAATCGTAGCTTTCTTGAAAAGTTTTAGTTGGTTTCTTCCTTTTGTCATTTGGAAGCTGTGAAGAATGTCAGGCTTGAAAAAAAGAAAAATTCTTACTGAGAAGAAAAGTCAGATTTATTCCATAATGTCCCAAGAATTGTTTAGGGTTAACAGCAACCAAGTGAGTTATTTTATGCACATCTCAAAAGCTTTAATTGCATCTTTTATCATTCAAGAGATGAAACTGGCAGGAAAGTATCAACATTAAGAGAACACTCAGTTTCCCATATTCTTTTTATTAGTCAGCATCATGGAACACCTCCCACACCGTGGTCACTGTCGCCATAAGCATCTCTGAGCAACACAATTACAAGTTCATTTGGGGTAAAGAGTGAAATTCCCTTTTGTTATGTGCAGATTTGGTGCAGAGCACAAGTGCCAGAGGAAAAGCTTTTATGAATATGGACTATAATGAGGAATCAAATCACAGTCATTAGTTTAAATAAGAATGCTTTTAAAGAAATATGTTACAAGGAACAAAATAAATAGGAAAAAAAAATAACCAGTGGTATTCCACATGCACTTTAAATAAGCTGAATCTTGCTAACCCTCTGATAGTGCTGAAGTGTAGTACTGTTGCTTCAGAGTTTCTGTAATCTCAATTCTAGCAAGGGGAAGCAGCAAGGAATGTGAGTCATACATGATTTGTAGAAGAGTTTAGGGAATTTCTAATGCACAGTCCCACAAACACAGTTTTGGTTTTGGTCAGATGACTGACTTTGCTAGAGTAAATGGGCTAACACCCATTAGATAATTCTTAATAGTCATGGTGAATATGAAACTTAGCAGCGTAAACCAACACAAATCATACAAAAGGAAAATGAAAAGAATAAATCATAATAATGATAAACTTTTCTCTCTTGATTACCATCTTTCCCTTCTATTTTTTTGTATAAATGACATGTTCCTCTCTATGAAGAAAAGCGTTAAGGTAGTTTCTGCTTTTTAACTGATAGCAATAGCAGCAGTGGAGTCAATAGTTACCATCTGGTGCTAAGGCTTCCAAGTCGATTCTTTAAATTCTTCTCTCTGTTATAAAACTTTATAAAATTTTTGGCTCACCCCACTCAGTGGCTTTTTTTCCAAAACTGAAGAATCCTTGCCTACTTAATTATATAAATACTAGCACATAGTACAGTGAGAAGAGAAGATGCCAAGGGCCTGACATCCTCATTTTTATTTTGTAGAATACATGAGACTTTCAAATGCAGCAAGAGAAACTTATCAATCTCCTTCAATAATATCAACATTTTCTCTCTTTAGTAACATAAATTATTATCTGGAAGGTCTTAGCTTGTTACCTCTGATACCACATGTCTATTCCCACTTTAACATAGAGACCTAAATTATGTTTTAACTCCTATGCCGTCCACAAATCTTGTGACTTAAGATCAGCTGTCATCAACATCAGCTTCCAGAAGCAGTGAGCAGAATTCTGCAGCCCCAAGACCCCAAAGAACGGCAGAGTTCAAACAGATCTGTGAAATTTGCTGCAGGACTAGAAGTGTCTGGAAATATTGCTTCATTTGAGGCAAAAAAAAAAAAAAAAAAAAAGATATTGAAGCAAAACATGAACACTGCAGCCCAGCTGTTTTGGCTTATGGTTGGTTTGGGTTTTTTTTCTATTCTTAGCAACAACTGTATCCTTAACATTTTGCCATACTATCAAAATCCTATCAAAATCCTATTTTGTATAGTGTCAGCCTCATTAACTGCAACACCACACCTGAGGAGGTATTATTACTTATGTCACTACTGTAGTTCTGCAGATTAAAAAAAAAAAAAATTTAAAAAAATTAAAAAACAAACAAACAAAAAAAACCCCAAAACCTAATGCTTCCTAAGAAGAAAGAAAGGATAAAAGGAAAAAGAAAACCAGATGAAAAACTTTTAAGATTTTGCAAACAAATAAAAGTTCATGACAAATTGGTGGAATATTGTCCAGAAGCTATGCATCAGCTCTCTCATCTTTCCACGCAATGTATGTCTCTTGCAGAAGGATATTCTCAGCAAATACTTTTAATGTGTCTGATATTCTGACAAAATCTTCTGGTAAAGGATGTCCACTGAACCACTTCAGTTTATGGATAGTATGATAGACAAGATCTGATTGAGGAATCTGGAGAGCTTTACATTTGCTCAGTACCTTCTAATTATCTGCCTTTCAAATGATTAGAAAATTATGGAGCCAGAGGTTTTAATGTTATTTAAAACTGATATGTGAGAAAACTGAGTAGGAACAAAAAAGAACAAATTCAGAACAAAACCTGGCTCTCAAAGATCTTCTTTTTCTCATTTTATTATTATTTTGCTTTTCAGAATTCTTTAATCAGCTTTCCTATAGAGAAAGCTCAAAGAAATGGAAAACATAAAAAACATCAAAGGAAAAGAAAGTGATAAACGTCAAATATTTTGTTAGATACAGAAAGATTTAAATAATACCCATGAGATACTTTAATTATTAAAAATATTCTCATACATTACTAAGCTATCTTTTCCTTAGTTTATTTTTATCAGTATTTTCTGACAAAAATAATTTCTGAATGGTGAAACAGTGATCAATCTATAACATTCAGAAATTGACATAACAGTGATAGGTGAATAAAAATCTATAACATATGCAATACAGGTATTTTGTTTGTCCAGCTAAAGAGAGTAGGATTCTCTACCGAATGCAGTAAGGTTGATGATTTCTGAAGATAATCAGTTTATAATAGAAAAAGACAAATTGCATGTCTATGTAAATTACTGATAACATCATCCAAATCTTTAAAATAATTTAAAGATCATTTCTTTTGACTCTGGCAAGTATTTAGATATGTCACAATTACTCCCAGCCTGAGTATTCTAAGATATAGTGTTCATTAGCCTATGTGCCATTATTACTTATCCATTACGAACATTTAGTTGTATGGATTTTTTTTTAATTTTTGTATGGTGCTTGAACGTCTGCAGCACTGACATGTTAATTGAAAACACTCTCAAGTTTACACTTAATAGTCCTACGGTTCTTCAAAGCATGAAATTTCAAAAGTGCTGAAGAAGAGGTGTTTACCCCAATTATTTCTATTGAGATTACAGAATGAACCTCTTTCTCTTCTGTGAGATTCAGCACACAGAGAAATGAATTGCACAGAGAAGAAAAAAAATGACAGCACAGTTGTTCTGAAGATTACATGATCAATTCCCTTCCTGTGCTTTTAAAAGTCACAAAACTCAAGACTCTAAAAAGCCTTGTGCAGAAAAGAGCTGGAATAACTCTTTTAATTATGGAGCTGGAGACAGAGGCAAACATTACTCAGTAAGCCTAAAGTCCTTATGGCAGTGTATAGCACATATCCTTGAAACTCTTTATTATGTACTTTTTTAATTCAAGAAAATTTGAATTCCTGCTAATTTAATTCTCTTCAGGTTTTCCAGTATACAGATCTACTTACCAAATAAAACACAGACACCACTAACTGCATAGAGAAGTACCAAATTTTTTAAGTAATGCTTTTTGTAAGTTTTTTTTTTTAATTGCTGAAAATGCAGCAACTTTAAGTTGCTTTTCAGTGTTTTTTATACATACACATTTTCAACTCTGTCTGTAAATATACAAAAAAAAAATAAATTTTTCAATCTTGCCAAAGAAATATAATTTTTTTGTACATTTGGGCATCATTTTGTGTTATGCTAATGGGAAAACATGTTTTTCTTCTAGTTTTTTTTTTACATAACCAATTAATTTATTTGCAATGTCTAAAGGAGTGAAACTGATATGTTGAATATTTTCCTTTAACTTTTTAATGATTTCTAAGTTACTCCCAGCTCTTCAAATGGATTCAGCATCATCAGGCTTTCCTAAGATAACAAATGGAGGAATGATAACACTTTCCTTGGATGCAGCAAAAACTAGGACTCTTCGTTCTTGCAATAGAATTAGAAAAATTGCATTGGGATGTGAATACATTTCAAGATGAATCCTACCTTACATTTCTGCATCATACAGAGCAGTACTATGTGGACCCACCTCAACATCTGGCAGCCTGCAAAGCTTTTCTACCATGGATTTTATGCTTTTTGTATACAGTTAGAATGATTCTGCACTGCCAATAGGACTCATAGCATGAGATATACATAAATGGAGGTTGATAATGAGACATATGTCAAGACTCACAAAATGCAGGGTTGCTTTCATTCTGAAGCTTTTGATAATAGCCTAAGATTTCATCTGGTCTTCTAAAAGAATGAGAACAAGTAAATAGTGAAGTTGTATTCTATTCTACTCCTTTTTCCCTTCAGATGAGCAATGGGATATGCTAGTATATTTCCAAAACCAATCATAGTGCCTAAGTCTGATCTAGGCTTTTGATCTGCTGGCATATCTCTTTCTTGTTATAAATTTTCTGTAAGTCAGAAGTTATAATTTTCAAGGGAAAAGCAAAATTTTACTTTAAAATTAACAAAAGAAAAAAACAACAAGTTTTTTATATAAGAATAGAGTACCCTAGTAGTCCAAGGGCTCTGATGACCTTTGCACATAAAATTATGATTCATTAAATAAAATGACAAAAAATCATTATATAACAAGCTACAGAGAAGTTGTTTGTTATTGTGGCTATGCAACCCTGTGGCTAATCTCCTGTGTCCTTCCTGATTTATTTTTGAAGGTTATTCTTGATTAAAGCCATTATTTATCTTTCTGTTTAGAAAAATAAGTGTGTAATCACTCTAATTTTAGACCATCTTTGATATCAAGATGTTGTTTTGCAGAAAGCAGTGGGGCTTTCTATTCATGTGTTGATTACAAAGCACACATCTTACAGGTCATTTCATTACTAATCCACTGCCTGAAGATCATTCTGAGAGATATTACACACTTAACAAAAATCAGGTACTAAGGCTGACATCCCTTAGTAGCTCTGTTAAACAGTCCAGAAGAAAAATAATAAATTTTTAAATAAGGAAGAAGTACTATGAAAGTATTCAATACATTTGCATTACTTATTTAATGGGGGAACAAAAAAAGAAGTAAACAAGAAGGAAAAGTCAGGAGTTAAATGGACCTCTGTCAACCACAACATAGACCAATATGTCTGCAATGCATTTTTATATATATTCCATTTAATTAAAATTAAGTTAATTGATATCACTTCAGTAGCTGTAGAATCTTAGGTTTTAAAGATTAAAGTATATTTTGTTTTGGAACAAAATGAGGACTAATTTAGTGACTTAGACCTGTTGGAGTGAGTTCAGAAAAGAACCATGAAGATGATCAAAGTGCTGGAGAACCTTTTGTAGGAAGACAGGCAGAGAGATTTGGGGTTGTTCATCATGGAGAACAGAACATTCCAGGGAGAGCTTTTAGCAGCCTTCTAGTACCTAAAAGAAAGCTGGAGAGAGGCTATTCCCAAGGGAATGCAGTGATAGGACAAGGGGGAATGGCTTCAAATTAAAGGAAGACTGGTTTAAATTGGATATTGGAAAGAGGGTAGTGAGGCTGTGGAAGAAGTTGCCCATAAAAACTGTGAATGCCCTGGATGGAGCTTTGAGAAACTGGTTTAGCAGAAAGCATTCCTGCCCCAGCACTCCAGTTGGAACTAGATGTTCTTCAATCCCCTTCATCCCAAACCATTCTATGATTCTGTAAAAATATCGGCAATACTGTCTTCATTGAAGCTGGCACAGTAAAATCTAGTGTTCTGAGCATTAAATTAGTCTTCTTGCAAAATCCTTAATCTTTGATTTTATAAAGCATTCTACCAATATGTTTCAGTGTAAATAAAAATACATAAACAAGTGTGTTCTGAAGTGGACTCAAAAGACAGAATATATATTCCATTGTAAACACTCTCAGTAAATTACTAGAATAATTAAATCAGTCTTTATTTTGACGTGTTCTTAATAAGGTAGAAAAATTCTTTCTAAGCCAGAGAAACTAACGCCAATTAGTCATCAAGCACTTGTTTTTAGATTTAAAGCAAATCTCTTTTTCACAGAATATTGTCTCACCATACTTTGATAAAAAAAAAAATCGTAAGTCCCATCCCACTTTAGACACCATGAAACAGATTATGAAATGATATTTGTGTGCAAACTGTCGCATTTTTCTGATTCATTTTCAAGATCTGTGGTATTTACATATGACCTTTCCATTTTTATTAACAGTTTATTGGATTTTTGCATTCTGGCCAGCAGAAGAGAAAGGTAATTTACACAAAGATTTGACAGTTATACACACAGCTATAAACTTCAGTCCATTAACTTATTTCTCATGTAACCTTTATAAGACTCTACCCAGACACCCAAATAAGCACTATATCTTGTTTTTCTTTAATTTAAAAAGCCTTCATTGTTAGTGCCTACTTATAGAACATCAAGTGCAAGCAAAGCTCTGCACAAGCTTTTGTCCCAGATTTCTCTGCCTCTTAGGATATATAGATGTCAATTTAAATTATATTACTCAAGACCAAGTTGTTTATATCCTGCTAAGGTTCGTGTCTTGAATTATCAAAAGATGGCAACATTTTTATTCTTTTTTAAAAAATACAGGTGGTTACTCTGATTCAAATTTTGCATGGATATTTAAAAAAATCACACATAATTCAACAAAAGTACAATTTTACAAATGAATGTCATCAGCTATTATATAAGGTATATAATAGGGTAAGCATCACATGCACACCAGAAGGGAAGCAAAGAAATTTAGTGTGGTCAGTCCACGTATGCTAAGACTGTCTACACAATTTTCTCACTTCATATCCAGAATACAGATGTCTGTCAGCAAAGCATTCCTATAGGTAACTTATTTTTGATGCACAACTCTTGTGAAACACAAGACACTGATTGCATTTTACCTGTTTGCAGGAAGCTTCCACAAAGTACTTAAAAATGTAAGGATGGAATCTCCCACAAAAGTATTTCTTTCAGAAGATAAAAGGTGTCTTAGTATTTCACAGTTAAAATATAAAATTATTTTTAAAAAGGGCAAAATTCTAAAGAGACTCCAGAAGGTAGAATTTTTCCTTAACTTTCTTATGCAATTTTTTTTATACTTAGCAATGGTAAATTCATATCTTGCAAGGGTAAGTCAGAATACAAAGATAATTTTAACTGACTTTTGGATGGCAAATCCTGGGTACATATCTAGTAACTTGGGATGCCCCTCATTACCAGTTTAAATGAAGGCAGGCATTCCTTTTAAATAGAAAATCCATTTCAATTACAAATACACCAAGATATCAGAAAAACTCTATTTCCCAAATAATATATAATTCTGATTTTATGTTTAATGTAATCAATGTCTAACCATTGTAGTCACTTCAGCTCAGTCTTCTCAGTTAAAATCTAAAGTAAATCTTAACATCGTTTTAAGCTAGAACTATTTTACTTTTTCATGAATAAGCTAAACAGGTAGAGTTTTTTAAACAAAACAAGAAAGAAAAATACTACATTTTTCCTTCTACTTGAATTCTTGGAAGTGAATGTGAATGAATTAATGAATGGTTATTAGAGAAAATTAAATTTTAACTCACAAAAAAACAAATTTTAGTTTACTAACATAGCTGTAAGGTAAAACATAAGCTTGTTGTTTAAGTCTACTTTCTATTCATCCAGTCAGGAAACATATATGTTAGTGTCTTTATCAGGGGAAAAATTCTGAATTTTGAGATATAAACACAGCAATACATTTCAAAAGGAAGAACATAAAGAGATATATTCTGTTGTCTGTGCAGATTCCAACAAGAAAAAATTCATCATTTATAAAGATGAGGAGTCTTCCAAAGGCAACTGAGATTCAAATCTTTTAATGATCAATTGGAACAGTATATGAACTTCCTTCTTGATTTAGCTGATAAAGGTGACGAGTAACAGTTCTTTAATCCTCAGAGACTATGCAAGGTATAAGAGGGATAGAGTGGAGCTTGAGCAAATGTCCTGATTCGATTTGAAACTTTAAAGGCAATTCATTCTTCTGCAAATGTCCATCATCCAGAGAATGTAAAATGAAATGACAGATACCTATAGAGATCAGACAGCTCCAGTATTTCAGTTCGCCCTTTATGGCAATGCTCATTGGGGTTCACTGTCCTCATTAAGCTAAAGTGGCAAAGTCACAGAGTGTGCTGCCTGAGTGGATACAAGGAATGGACATGATTCATTAAAACAAAAAGCAGCAGTAGTGACTAATTTTTTGCAGAATAATAATTTTAAGCAATGTTAAGCAAACCTTATCAGGTCTCTTTTCAAGTGACATAATCTAGCACTGTATAGAGAAGAGAATTACAGTCAGGACTAAAAGGAAATTTTGAGAAATCACTTTA
>PYHW01010703.1:1406722-1423615 GCA_013186435.1 Turdus rufiventris
TCTAAATTAGGTGGAGGTGGATACTATCTCATCATTAGAAACATACAAAAATTAAACTTCAGGATTATTATGCTTAAGTTGCACCTGTTCAAGTGAGACAAAATACCTTAAAAGGCTAATTCTTCTGAATACATAACAATGTCTCTAAAACATAGTAAATTAACTTTTTTTTTCTCTGTGAATAACAAGATAAATCTAACTATTTTATCTGTATGCCTAAATGTTAGTAGGCTAAAATTCTGAGCATTCTGCTACATGCTCATATTTTTGAAGAAGTGGTGATTGACGCCTTGTAAATCAAGATAAATAAAAATACAGCTGAAGCTGTTAAACAGTGAAAAAGAAAAAAAAACAAACAATCAAAAACAACAATTTTTTGAGCAACAAGGTAATGTAAATTACCGCTGTAAACTTACTGTAAAATGTTTTTTATTAGGAAAGAGAATGACAATTACATTAAACATAAAAGGTATGTAAAACCTTCGCATGTAAGTCTCCAAAGAAGTAGATACTACTGCTAGCCTGAAATAACCTGGTATGGCACCAGTTTGGCCAGCAGAGGTACCAACCCAAGCCCAAGGAACGCCTTAGCCATGCCAGCTACTGTGTTTCTCTTGATGGCTTATTTGGATGTTTTTGTAAAGCACCAAGTTGCACAAGAAAGACTACACAGATGTTCACACACAAATTGTCTGAGTGCTGTTTTAAGTGCATTTTTGTCCATTCATGTGTTCCCCTGCTATATTAGTACTACTTGGTCACTATGTCTTGCTCCTCACACAGAGGATTTTCAGATCAATATAAAGTTGGCAGGATCCCTAACATCTCGCTCTTGCTCTCAAATTTCTGTGCCATTTTTATAGCTTTATTCTTTTCAATATACTTCTCTTTTTTTTTTTTTTGCAAATATTTTGAATATTAGGTATACTTGTCAGTGAAAAGAATGAGCATGAAATTGATTTATTGTCCCCTGTAATTCCCCAGTTCCTTGAATTTGGTACAAATTTATGGTCTCCTATGAAAAGACATACTAGATACCCAACAATTAACCTTTCACTCTGTTGCAGCTATTGTATTGCAAGAAGAGGTAAGAGGATAAGATAAATCAGAATATATGTCTAATGCACTGCAAAACTAGCTTTTCTGGAGAGAAGCACAATGGATTACTGTGGTAATGCATCTGCTGAAAACCAAGCTAAAGGCAGACCTAGTTCCTTCCTCATCTACGAAGAAACTACAGTAATTTCACAATTATAAGCCGCACCATTTTGACTAAAATTTTGGTCTGAACCCGAAGTGTGGTTTATAATCAGGTGTAGCTTATATGTGGACAAAGAACGAAAAGTTGCTGTTTTAGTTTGGAGGACAGGTATCTGCTGAGAAAAGCAGGAGCTTCTCTTTGAAATGGAGAATTAAACCCCCTCCCTCCAAATTATTAGAATTTTGAAATCAAGGGGCTTTCAGGCATAAATATGGGAATTAGGTATAACAGTTCTTTACTAGGAAAATTAAAATAGAAATACAGTACTACAAAGAAACAAACTACAAACCCTGACACAGTCAGAGCACAACCTGACACCCCGTCAGGCAGGGTGTTGGTTGCAGTCCCATTAAATGGTGGTTGCAGTCCTCTTGCAGTGACAGATGTGATTCAGTTGAAGCAGTGCTCCTGTAGAAGCTGCAGTTTTCTTCCGGAGGTCCAGTGGTGATGTGGAGAAATCCGGTTTTCCTCTGGAGTCCAGTGGAGAAAGGGGTTACCTTAGTGTCCCAAAATCTCTGCTTTATCTTGGTAAGAAAGGCTTGGCTCTTCCCCCTGGCTGGAGCAACTTCCAATGGGATGCAGTAATTTTATCAGTCCCACAGTGGAACTCAATGGCCATTAGCAGAAAATGACTCTCTGGAGGAAGGGTGGGTTGTGAAAAGATAAAGAACAATGCCCTGCCTGGTTTCAATGGATGGCCCATTAGCAGAATATCTGCAGTAGAGATAAGGATCACTGCCCCCACCCTCAASAGATGGTGATAGAATAGATACCTTTTATCACACTCTGTATTGTAACATGTGCTTTATAATCAGGTACAGCTTATATATGGACAAAGAATGAAAAGTTGCTGACACCCAGAAGTGAAATTACTATAATTTATAATCTTGTAAAACAAATGTGAGAGAAAGAATTGAAACACTTAGAGCCTGTACTGTTAGTTCTCAACAATACCACAACAATATCTATTTTGTTTGTTGAATTTTGAAGCTTCAAAGCATCTGCTTATTTATTAATTTCAAATCCATTTCTTAAAGTGCTTTACATATTGTAACTTAAAAAGACATAAGGAAATGGTTGATAGGAAACCCTCTCAGCAATCATAATCTTGAAACTTTTCTTTTCATCTTCCTCTGCATCAGTTGTCAGTTGTACCTGTAGTGTCAGATACATGACCATTCCAATCTCCATGAAAATTGTTAGAAGAAGGAGACGATATTTTGTCTAAAATAAAATATACAATCAATTTAAGAAAGGCAAAGGCAAACACAAGGGCTATGAAGCTGATGATGCTGAGCTTGTTGCAGCCCCTGATATTGTTGGTCATTTGGCTCCCAGGACACACTGTTGTTGATATTTTTAACTAAATTTTTGCTATCAGTTTTGAGCTTAAAATGGACTGCACCAATATTAATTTAACATCTTACTTTAGTAACTTGGAAAGGGCTTGAGGAAAAAAAGCAGTTTCCAGAGGTATTTTGTTTTCTATGAAAATGTGACTGTAATAGCACAGGTGAATTCAGTAAGCTTAAGTCACATAATAAAGCTCTGTATGCTAATGTAGTGTCACCTGAAGTTCAAACAACAAGTAAAGCCTGTCTCAGACAGAAGTTATCAAGTAAACACAGAAAAGAACAAATGATCACCAGAGGGAAGTCACTATCTTGAATGAGAGTTGAAAGAAATTTCACATATATTAATGGCAAAATGTCTGTTTCACAAAGTAAATTACACACTAGTACTAGAATGATTGACTGCCTTGGGAAAGTACAGAACAGTACATGACAGAAAGAGGGAAAAAACATTGAGAAACATTCCATCAGAATTAATGCAGGAGTGATAATTCAGAGTAAGAAACAAAGGATTGGCCCAAATTTCATATGCTTATACTCTGAAAAGAATCTAGATAAATGCTGATTTCAAAATGGTAGTCTTTCTAGTGTAATTTTATTTAGGTTAGGCATCCTTAAAAAAACTTGAGAAAAGCAGTTAAAAGCTCAAAACACCACTTAAATTAGAAATAATGCTACACACTGCAAGGCAACTGCTGAGTAATATTTACCAAATCAGGTGGTTGTCTACAAGGACTAATAAATGGAGATGATTCCACAAATGCTCTGAAAAACTGGAAAATTCTTTTGAGAATGACACTATTGCTTCATTTCATTTTATGTGTTCAAGATATCTTTTTTTTCTGCACTGTGTGAATGAGCCAGATTGTAAAAATAATCATTTGTCTTAAAATCACCAAACTAAACACATGCAGTTGCTTTTGTAATCCAGTATGGATTAGAAATAAAATTAAAAATATAAATAATCATAGCTTGAAGCATTACAGAAGATGGCAAAATTAATATCTAAAACATAAGCATCATATGGAAGTTGGGGTTAATGATTAAGTAGAATGAATTTACATCCCTTATGATGGATAACTTATGTCCAACCTGGCCAAACTCAGAGAGTACAGAGAATTCAGAACTAATGAACAGTGAGAGAATAAAACAAGGCAGGAAATATTTAGGCTGCATGAGCTCTCTTGAGGTGCTGAAATCCAATAAAAGCGATAGAGGTTACCCTACAAAGTGTTGAGAGAGCAAGAAGAAACAGATAATTTTCTGAGGATTTCTCTCTATAGTACAGTAACTAAATTTTTTGCCATTGTTATTAAAATGTCAGAGATGTTCCACTAACATGACAGTACAGGATCCCTGGGCTTTGCTTGGCTTGTGTTTCTTTCAGCTTGTCTGAGCAGCAGGTTGGTGGCCAAGTGACCACTGTCTCACCAGCCTCTGCTGAAGCTGTGTGAATGAAGCAAACGGAGTCCTGGCACAAGCAATTGCCCTTGCTGTCAGCTGTGCCTGGGGGGAGCCAAGTGCAACTTCGAGACGTGAGATGGACTCCAAAGAGAAGGAAACAAATTGTGGCAGAAAATCATAAGCAACCCCAAGAAGACACAGAACTGAGAGGGAGGAAACCTGTGCTGTGAAGAACATGAGACTCCCAGTGAGGAGCTCCTGAGCTGTCACAACTTACTGCAGACAGACACACACCCCTTTCTTCTTGAGGAAAACTGAATCTGTCAACCATGGGATCAGAAGTACATTGAGATGGTGAGGATAAAATCAGAGACCAGGCTTAGCTGCTAAAAAAACAAGTAGTGTGGCTGGGGTTTCATTTTATTTTTAGTAACTGTTGTTAATGGACCTGTTCTGCTTTAATCAAACAAATAAGAGCATTAAACTGCTCCATTTGACTAATAGCAAATTCTTAGCTTCATATATAGTGTGTGTTTGTTTGCCCAGTTTAACTGTAAGGTTTTTTCCAACGTCTGAAAACTCCAGAAGGTCAGCAAGTGAAATGAGTTTGACAGAGATGCGGTAGAATGCTATGAGCAGCACAAGCACATCTCATGCCAACAAGGATTAGACTAGCTAGTGGTAGCTCAGGACAAGGGAGAGTTTTGCAACTGTAAGATGCTACCAAAAATAGACAGAGATTCTTATATTGTCCAAAATACTAAGTAAATAAACATTCCTTTAGAGGCATTTCCTAATATTCAAAGAAAAAAAGAAACACCAACATCAGAAATAAAAATCATCTAAATGGTTATTGTGACCATGACATTTGTGTTGCTTGAAGAAGCAAGGAAGAAGGTAAGAAAGAAGTGTCAGAAGAGAGAGTATGACAAAAATGCCTTAATTTACTTTAATAAGGCATTATTAAATATCATATAAAGCATTAAATAGGGGAAACAGACTAAATTTCAGGATGGACTATTTTTGAAGTATTATAAAGTAGTAGTTGCAAAAATAAGAATCTAATTATTTTTCCTATCACATTCTGCCATATCCTGCTTTAATCTTCATTCTTTGATCTTACAGTCAAGTCAATAGTTTTGTCAATATGCTGCTGCTTCTTATAGGTTTCTAAGATAGCTAACTAAAACTGCAGTGATGAGAAATCAAATTAAAAACAGCAGCTCTATTCTTAAACACTTTACAGTCCTTCAGAAGAGATTGCTTGTTAAAATAACTAACCCTTTATAAAGCTAACAGCCATTTGTGCAATGTCAGCAATCACTTTTTACTGGATTTGTTTTTCTCGACTTCCATTTCATTTCATTAAGGACAAACTCTGGTGATTTTGTGTGATTTTAATTAGATACATGTCTATGGATTTTGGAACTGGGTCTTTAAATTTCACTTCTCAGATATTTGGGCTTTACACTACAAAAGAAAATTAGTTAACAGTGAAAATAATCTTCAAAGGATTTAGTTCTTTCTTCCTGTGTTTCTACTTTTTTTTTTCCTGAATGTGTAATTGAATAGAGCATAGCTAATTAATTCATTGTATAGCTAAGAACAAGATAGGGACTTTTTGTTGAAATACAGAAGCCAGTTTTCCTTCTCAGCATTTTAAAAATTGGACAGTCTGTTATGCTCTACTGTCTGCTAGACAAAAAAAGAGTTTATGACAAAACTCCAAAACTAGCAGCTAAATCTTCTTTTTCTTCCAGGATCTTGCACATCTCTAAATACATGCTAGTCTCCAATCAGGGAAGTTTGGCTGAGAGTGACTTTTTCTACCAAAAACTTGGTAATTTATTTTCTCAGTATGATTTCTCTAGTCTTGCCCCATCCTATGACCTCCATATTGAATTAAATAAATAAATAAATTTTAAAAATTATGGTAAATAGGTACTACCCCTAGCCATATAAATGTTCTATCAAGTAATTTATAACAAAGTTTGTCCAGTTTTTTTTTTTAATTTTTCATAATCCGATTTTTAATGCATAGTATCTTGAATATCAATGTCTTTAAGTATCATCCATCATAGATCTATTAATGTTTCCTGTTTTCTCTCCCCTTCTGAAGGTTTAATTCTTACTCCAAGTTTTAATTTATTTATTTAGAATACAGTTTTCTAGCTTCTGCAGTATTCCAAAAATATCCTTTGGGTTTTTTTCCCTGAAAATTCAGAGAATTCATAAAATTTTAGACCATTCTATGATCTGGGACTTTAAAGATCATCTAGCTCCAACCCCCTGCCATGAACAGGGACGCATTTCAGTAGAGCAGGTTGCTCAAAGCTCCATGCAACCTGGCCTTGAACACTTCCAGGGATGGGGCTTCCACAGCTTCTCCGGGCAGACTGTTCCAGTGCCTCATCACCTTGACAATTTTTTTTTCCCCTAATATTTAATTTAAACCTGCTGTCTTTAGTGTGAAGCCGTTCCCCCTTGTCCTGCCCCCCTTTTTAAAATGCTCTAGTAAAAAGTTACTCTGAATTTTTCCTGTGGTTTTCCTTCAGGTTAAGGCTTAGGTGACCTAAGGCTGCAATTAGGTCACCTCAAAGCCTTCTCTTTTCCAGGCTGAGCAATCTCATTCTTTCAGCTTTTCCTCATAGGAGAGGTGCTCCATCCCTCCAAACAACTTGTTGGCCTCCTTTGGTCTCCCTCCATCAGCTCCATGTCCTTGCTGTGCTGGGAGCCCAGAGCTGGATGCAGCACTGCAGTGGGGTCTCACCAGAGCAGAGCAGAGCAGAGGCACAGAATCCCCTCCCTGCCCTGCTGCCCACGGTGCTCTGGATGCAGCCCAGGACATGTTTGGCTTTCTGGGCTGGGAGTGCCATGGCTGGGTCATGTCCAGCCTCGCATCCACCAGCATCATCAGGTTCTTCTTTCATTTTTCAGAAATGAAGGCTACTACTACAAAATGTTTTACTTATATTTCTTTTCCTTTTATATATTTTTATTTTTATTAATCTGAATAAAAAAGAGACCCTATTCACTTGTTAATCTTGTACAATGTGACCACCTTAATAAACTCATGAATATTAATTTTAAAATATTTTTACGTTTCTTTCAATTTGAGGTTATGTAACATTGACCATCACAGACTGTTGAAAAACAGCCTGTGAATAGTATTATCCACAGGAGATTCAAATTTCCAAAGCATAAATCTGTTATGCAGATTCTTATTAGATATAAAAAAATAAAAACAGAAACATTACCTGTTGCATAGGTAGAGCAACATAAAATTGAAAAAGAATTCTACATTTTTTAAATTCCTTCTAAGGAAAAACAATATCTTGTTGTATGCAAAGCCTTTTCGTACAGACTACCACTCATTTTACAACTTTGTGATTTTAGTACCATGAAATTTTACTGAATTACGAAATCTACTATTTTTATGGGCTTTTTTCACCAGGGAGAACAGATTAAGCCACTCATGCATACAATCAATCTGTTAAGGAAAAGAAGAGATTACTGTAACCTAGAGAATTCCCCATGCCTGCTAGTAAACAGATAAAAGAGCAGAGAACAGCTTATTCTGCATGTTCCAGACCATGCTCCCTATTAAATTTATATTGAAGTCTGCTTGAATTAAATGTGACTAAATAAATATCCTTTTTTCTCTGTGAAGTTTTCAGATCTATCACAAACAAGCTAGCTCACTGGAGATATGATGAAGTGCAAACCATCAGGAAGGCATCCAGCTACATGATAGGAATAGTTCCAGAAAAGCTCCAGCTGTTTATGCAAATGGTGATACTGAGTGGCTGGCACCTTATCAAGGAGCAGAGGATCAGTGGCATATTGGTGTACTCTTTTAATGTCTAATGGATGTTTTCTACATCAAACAGGAAAAATAAACAAAAATTCCCAGCAAAGTTTAAAAGATTTGCTGAACTGGGACATTCAACAGTGTGTAATCTAGTCGTAATCAAATAAATTTACCCAGAGGTTATACTTCTCTATTGCAGTTCTGTATCTCTTCAGGCTCAAAGTATTTTCTTTTTCTCAAAGCAATTGAAATGCAGCCACTTATCAGGTGCATGCTGCCAACAGATCTCCCATTTTGTTCTGTTTTTTCCTTCAATTTGGCATCTGAATATTTTTCTGTGTATCTATGTTATGGTTTTATTTTGTTACTTCTGAAGAGAATGAATTCTTCTATTTAATTAACTGAGAATTAATGTAATTTATTTCTGCAATATTAGCTTAGTTGCAAGAATAGATCCAAACGCATGTAGATGAAACAATGAGTATCTGCATCTAAAATGTTTCTAGCTCAAAAGGTATCTCATAAAGCACTCAATCATTGTCCAAGCATTTAATGTTCCCTCAAGCACATGGAAACCAAGACAGTAACACCTGTAGAATGAAAATATGTGTTTTTCTAGCTGTCTCAGCTGTGTCTTGTCACACATATTCCCCAGCAGCAAACAATACTGACTGACTCAAATAAGAATCTACAAAGGCTGCTGCTTTCATTTAAAGTCATAGTAGGAAATGAGAAGTGTTCAGGCAGATAACATTCCCTCGCTGTAGAGATAAAGATGTATGAGGGATTTTATTTGCTGTGGAAATGAGGATCTTATTTTCCTTCCAAATGTCTTCTCCCTGTTCATGCCTCCTATGTATACCAAGATATGCATTCAGATCCCTTACTCAGCATGAAATTTCATCACAGCCTTTTTGGGAACATGCTTTCACTACATTTACTTATCCACACTAAATATCTAAACACTGATGAATCTAAAAAGGCTTCAGTATTTTTAAAAATCTGGACTCTAAAATATTATCCAGATTTTCAAGTAAATTGATAAAATAGAATTAAAAGGCAGGGTTGAAACTGCACACCAGGAGCTACTTGTTCATCTGGTATTACTAGACCTCAGTTCCTCACCAAGACAAACATCCAGTACAATAAAGCATTCTTTTCATCTGGTAGAAAAACAAGGAAGAAAACAGAGATGTTTCTTTTCATGTCAGTTTAAGACATTCTTGAGTGGTCTTGTACGTACATGATCAAAATCAAGCTTACAACATGTTTTTCATCTTCCAGAAGACCCTGACAGAATTTGCTTTTAAAGTTTCATCTTCCAAGAGAAAAATATACTGTAAACAAAGGTCTCGTGTTTCCTTCTGGGGTTGTTTGGGTTTTCTTTTGTTTTGTTTTATTTGTGGTTCTTGCTTGTTTTTTTAAATTTTGTTTGTTTCATTCACTTTATAGTGGTTTCCCGACACATTATATGGGTCTGGAAATGACCAAGAGATGTGGAAAATGTCATTAGTTGTTAGCTCATGTTCTTAGATGGGTTACTTAGAATTCTTACAAGTTATTTTGGAGGCTTCTGGATTTCTCATTATATCCACGTCTTACAGACTTACAGGTTGGAATTAACTAAGTGGTAATGGAAAGGAAAAACTTTTGGTCTCAACAGAGGACAGCTACCAGATTTCATGCACATTCATTCATTATTTGAATGCTATCACTGCTGACCTCCCTTCTCAGAAGAAAAGCACTTTTGACTGCACTCTACTTAGCACCATGGCCTTGGATTATTGACTGAAAAATATACAAATATTGATATGAAGGAATAAAAATAAGTATTTTCTTTGTGATACTCCTGCAACATCCCAAAAAGATTCATCAGTTGCTATAATAACTATAATAATGTTCTCAGGAAGGGTAAAACATTTTGATATGTGAAAAAAAATGAAAAAAAATTGCACAATACTAAAAGGTTTCTCCCTTTTATCCCAACTTCCTTCTATATAATCACTATGTGGGGGACAAATTCACAGTGTTCAACTGTGATACATATAATAACTGAATACTTTTAGCAGCATACAATTTTGTAAAAATATGTATATAGAAGAGTTCTAGGCTCTTCCTGTCTCTCCCTCAAGAAATGAACAGTTTTTACAGCCTTAGTAAATTACCTGTGCTCTTTTAAGGCCTTCAGGAAGATATTGGCTTATCTCTCTGACTTTTTTGATTTTTTTGATTTTTTGATTTCATGGCTGGCTAGTTATTAATTTAAGTTTAGTTAGTGAAAAAAAAAAATCCCAATGTTTTCAACTTAAAATCCCTCTCTGGTCCCTCCTGCTCTGATTAATGTGCAAAGTAGTAGTATCTCAAACCTTTAATCAGGCCATCACCTTCTGCTCAGATTTTTCATTGATGTTTAAAATCCAGGCCATACCATTTTCACGATATCCCTGCAATACAGCCTTTCCTATCTGTTCTGTGGTAAAATTTATGGCCTAACCTTTTTTTTTTCCTGGTTCTCCACATCATTTAACACATGGAATTTTACTATTCTTAAAAGAGAGCAGTTAATGTACAATGATTAAATCATCAGATTAATGAATTTTCTAAAATGTTTTGTTCACTTGTTTGCTTTAAATTACTCTAACGACTGGCCTTTAAAAAGATGACACTGTTTGTGAAGCGTCTGATTTCCTCAAAAATTGCAAATTCTTACCACTGTGTTGAAAACCTGACCCAAAAATAATGTGCTTCATTTGATCACAGTGGATAAGGGTAGGAAGGATGAATACTCATGAAGGGACCTCTTTAGTTGTCACCTGATTTGAAGGTTGAAAAGAAGTGCATAGAAATAGCTCAGAAAAGCTCTAATTACTCACATACAAGCTTAACTCTGTGTTCACTTGATTTAGGAGCACACATGCCAGTTTTACTAGTATATTGTATAAGAATAATTGGTAAAAAAATCTGATGGGTTTTAGCTGGGGGAAAAAAATATAAAGATTAGCATTAAAATATCTAGATAAAATTCTCCCTACACTCTATTTTTACTGGGTCATTATGAAGAATACCAATGAAAGAGTAATATTAATAAAAGGACAATTTTGCCGAAAGTTAATGCAGATAAATATAACCATAGATTTACAATTCACCCACCCATGACTGTGAATAAGATACTTTGTATGGCTTAGAACAATTTATTATTAAAATTATTATTTCTATTGCTGAAAAAGGGAGCTGGAATAACTTGTTCTTGTTTAGAGACCTTCCTGCTCTTTCAATGTAATGACTTCATTTGAAGTTTGTTGACTGAAAAGAATCCTAACTCACTGTTCAGACTTTTGATTCAAGTTGGTTACAAATTTAATGAACTATTTGCAGTTTTGGTTTTTGGTTCATTTGGATATTCTGTGAGTCTGTGATTCCATTAAACCAAGATTAAAAAAAAAAAATCATAAAGGTATGGAGTGTTGTCTGAGTGTGAGGGAAGGACAGGACTTGCTTTGTTTAGCTTCAATTCACAGTCCCTTTTTCTTTTTTATATTGGTTCAGAGAAATCCAGGAGTTTGACTTTGAACAAAATTGATATTGTATATTCAGGATTTTAGACCACTTCAATGTCTGATACAGTTTAAACATGCAATTTTGCAAAGACCAAGTGTGAAGTGAGCGTCTCGTGTTAATTCCCTCGGATGTTTGGGACATTTCTGTCTTATTTTTCCACTCTTGAAAACTACTAATTACAACAAGTTCAAATTACATTTTCAAAAGTTAACTTTGTTGCAGGTAGAATATTTTGACATTAGAAACTGAAATCTATTACTGGCTCAGAGAAATATTTAAAGGTTAACCATGGCTAGGAATTTCAAATGATTATTAGATTAAGCCTGTTGCACTTCTGCCACACCACTGAACGACAGAGTCCTATTTAGTACTTGTGCTGAAGCAACAGAATGGCGTGACCTTTCAACAGGAAAGATATCGACCTGCAACAGGGCTCCACACAAGCCTTGTGAACTACCTAAATTGTGTTTAAGTCTTTGACCAAGAATTCTATCCCTGTTCCAGATTCTTACTGAATATATAGTAAATTTCTCTTTATTTCTCTAGAACTAAAGGAAGGATTCAAGAAGATTTCTTTATGTAAATCAGTGTTCCTGTGTGCTTTCTGTAAAACCAGGAGCTGTTTCTTCTGTGGGTATAAGAGAGATAGCAATTAATGTAAATGGTATTTGTTTCTCTCCCTCTCTGCCTTAATATTTTCTTAAACTAATTACAGGTGGGTTTGAACCACTTTTTTAATGGACAATCTCAATTTTTATAGTGCTTATATGGCTTAGCCTACAAAGCTGAAGAAGGAAAATGACATTGCTTTCCTCCTCTTAGAAAAAAATCATATTCTCTGACAGTGATATTTTTACACTGCTTTATGCAATTCTGAGGTTAGAGAATATATGTGTGCTTTTCTCAATTTTAAACAAAGTGCTCATTCACATGTCTGAGAAGAGAGATATAGACATTTTGTGGGCAGAATCCCTCTTTGCCTCTCCTCCCATTCTTTCCCTGTGAAGCAGTGAGGATTTACTTTTCCATGTAGCTCACTTTCTTATAGATACATACACTGAAACATGGACTGCTCCTTCTCATTATTTATTTTATAATTTTTGCATCTTTTAGCCCTGATAGTAATCAAGGACAGGAAAACAGTCCCGGATGACATTTTTATATTTGTCAAGAGGTTGAATGAGCACAGCCAATACATGTTTACCAAGGACAGTTTCATCCTGAGCAACTCTATTGCTTTCTGTGCTGTAGTACTGCATATTCTCTCACAGTTTAGCATCAAATAGCATCAAAGTTTGCAGACAGCACCAAATTCAGAGAGAGAGTCAATATGCTGTACCTCAGGGCTGGTTTTCACAGGAACTTTGACAGAGTGGAAAAATAGACATGCACCTCACAGGGTTCAATGCAATGAAATGCAGAATCCTGCATCTAGGATGAGATAATCCCTTCCAAAAGTACGACTCGTGGACTGACTATACAGGAAGCAGATCTTCAAGCACCTAGGGATCTGGCTTGACAACAAGTTGAATGTGAGTCAATAGCATGTTCTTGCAGCAGAGAAATCCAATCAAGAATGTAGCCAGCCACTCCAGGAAAAGGGATGTTTCCTTTCTATTCAGCACTGGTGATAATGCAGGTGTAGCAGTGTCCAGTTGTGAGCTCTCCAATAACAGTGGGATAATAATATGCAGCAAAGAATCAAAAGGATTGTCACCCAGATTGTCAAGGACTGTAGCAGTGTGTGCATTGGAAGACAATAAGGGAACTCATCAGGTCAGCAAGGAGAGTAAAAGACTTAATTGCTGAGTGCAAATACTTGATCAGGAATACACTGGAGACAGTCAGACCCTTCCCAGAGCGACAGATTCTTCTATAGCAATGGGCCAGGAATCAAGGAACACAGTTTGGTACACAGAAAGAATTTTTCTGGTAGCATAAGGACGTTCAAATACTGTAAAATATTGCCAGGAGAGGCTTTGGAGTCTCTGTCTTGGGAAATGTTCAGGACTTGATCAAACCGGACTTAGTAACCTGATCTGCTTAAACCTGGCTGAGATGGAGATTGGACTAGATGACACCCAAACATCACATCTGAACAAAATCAGGAATCAGCTCACTAACGGCAATGCAGATAATACACTTTGAAACCTGCAAAATAGAAAAGAAACGTACAAGAACAGACTCAGTGTTTCCATGGCCACACCATTTAGAAAGCAAAAACAAAAAAACAATATGACGTCACCCCCCTAAGGAAAGAAAAAAACAAAAAAGACCAAAACAATTGAAAATTAAAAAAAAAACCTTAAAACCATTCAGAAGCATTATTTTTATGCTCCAGTACTTACAGTTCAAAGAAAGTCTAGGTTTAAGATCAAAGTCTGTAAGGGTGAGGTATTTTCCAAACAAATCAAAACGACTGCATTCCTACTACATTTAAAATTCCAATTTCACATGACTAATCAGGAAAATGCCTCGAAAACTTCTTTGTTTGAGGTTGTTGGTTGGGTGTTTTTTTGAGGGAGGAGGTGATTTTGTTTCTTATTTTAGTTGGGTTTTTAAAATCTTTTTCTTTTTGATGGTTGTTGCTATTTTAACCCATCTGCTTTCTAGAGTTACAACCCATTTCCATATAGGCAACTATGGGTTTTGTTTATTTGTGTATATCTGATTTATTGTTTTAAGGGATTATTTTCAAGAAAAATGTTGGTTAGCATGTGTGTGCAACTCTTAGAAGGCAGGAGTGCTTTTATTGCAGTCACACATCTCTAGAAATATGTTTTCATAAGCAAGAATTGTAAGAAGGCTATTTGGTTAACCAAGTATGCATCAGCACAGAGTGCATTCCAGGAATTAACATACTGTAGTACAGAAGGAAAGAAGGCAGATAACTGCTTCAGTGATACCCACAGCAGCAGGCTATAACAACAATAGCAGTATCAGCAGCAAAATATCTTTTATTTTCTCTCCACTGTTTATAAATGAGATTGAGCATATGGATACATAATTAGGGTTATTTCATTAGATCAGACTAGAGCTCTCCAAACAATCATAAAAAGGATTCTCTGTGCATAATGGTTTATACAGGCTTCTTAAAACACCTGCTAATACATTAAAGAGCACATATTCATCTTGATGGAAAAATCTTATGCCCGCAGATTTTGCTGAGGCTTTTTTTTATGATCAGAGTGATTTTCATAATTTAATGTACATCTGCATTATTTAATGTCTATTCCTATTCTGTTGTTTTCTCCTGTTCTTACCTCAATTTCTGAACAATTTACTAATTATTTCCTTTTAGCTATTGATCTATTTGGGGTGATTCCCTTTGATTGAGGGTATTCCAAGAAGCCAATTTTCTTTTAGTTCACGTATCAAAGCAGTTTGCCCAATTTTTCCTTTTCTACCTTCCAGGTCATGTTCTTTCTCCTAAGCAGACCTTTTAAACTTTCCTCCATATCTTTTCAGTCAGTCTCCCAGGTGCCCAGTTGAACCAGTTCAACCTGCCTCCTCTCATTTTACAGTCATCTTTCTGAAAAACAGTTCTTCTCTCACTTTTGCTGTATTTCAGCTCTATTATTTTCCCAGCTATCCTGACAGATCCTGAAGCCTAGATACTTCCAAGACTAAGGTGACAAAGGAACTAAAAGAAAAGCTTTATTTGTTTTGTGTGTGAAGACCACTTTGACTTCCATAAAAATACACAACTTTTATTACATGTTACCTTAAATTTCTAAACATCAGACATTTAGCAGTATATCACTTAGAGACAATCGTGCTTCAAAATCAAAATTCCACAGTTGGTGAAACAGGACATCCTTAAGACATTATTATAATAACAGGAACACACAGCAGGCTTCCTTTCTGAGAGGTTTTTCTTTAGGCTGCAAAAGGCTATTCAATGTCTTCTATCTTGCTACTGAAATCTGGAGTGGAGTACTAATCAAAGGTTATGAGAAACCTTGTGCAGAATTATTTTCTTTTATTAATCTCGACATACTCAGTGCTGTCCAGGAAAAGCTGTATGGTCTATGTGCCATGTTGTGTGTTTCAGGAAGACAGTGATAGAAATAAGAACACAATTTTGTAAGTGCGGTAGTTATCAAGGGAAATTAAAAATGTGAATTTTATGTGAAGTACCCACAGTTCTGAAATATATGTGGACATTTGGTAATCATACAAAATGAATTAATATATGGATTAACTGAAAAGACTGAATTAGGAAGGAGATAGCATTTATATCACAAAATAGGAACGAGGCAGAAAATAGAGAAAAATAGAAAGGATGAGAAGTTAATACTGCTTTAACTGAAGTTAATTGTCAGAAAATAGATAAAAAATGTGATTGCAGTCTACCATGCCTTCTAGGTGTCCAACTCTCAGTCAACAAGGGGTCTAAATATTCTGACTGAGGCTGCAGTTAACAGTTTTCATAGCCATCTAATTTCAGAGACAGGGCCCTCAGTATCAATTACCAAAGCCAAGAAACCTTCAAGCTCTGGAACCTCTGGGATTTTCTAGAAATCCAAAAATCTCTTTGTCTAGATCAGAAATTTGAGCAACTAATCCATTTCCAGAAAAATTATTTTATTTGAATAGCTGGCATTTTCAATTAAACATTGTTTTATTAAAAATTTAAGCAGTTTCTTCCTTTACTGTTTCCTTCAAAATAAAATCAATACTATAAAGTAAAAATCAGTAGGAATCTCATTTAGCTTAATAAACTGACACCAAATTAATAAACACAGACAAGAATTTGAATTTTCTCTATTAATTTCAGTTCTATAAAGTCTTATGCAAATGCAACGTGCCTAACCTTACACATTTATGAACCATTATTGATTGATTTCCTTCTATGATTTCAGTAACATTGACATGGTAGAAAATGGGCTTTTTTGCAACATTACTTTCCATTGTGATTCAGTTAAAAATTTAAACTGAAAAACCCAGTACATCCTTTTTTTAATTTTTTTTTTATTTTTCACAGATTTTTTATTTCCTTATACCACAGGGGAATGAAAATTGAGTCTAATGTCCTCCTCGTTGGGCTGGAAATTCAAAATAGAGCTGGGCAGGATCAGATGTGGCAGAAGGAAACTGAGATTACTTATTCTTTCAGATGCATCCATGTTACCAACTTGGAGCATTCAATTTGGGATGCATATACATGATGTATTTTCCAAAGTGGAAAAACTGATTGAACAAAATGGTGCCTTTTCTGCATGCTTTGGCTTGGCACATTGTTTATCAGTTGTGCCAACACATTCTTGTGTATGGTTAATTATGTGAACTGGGTCACTGAAGTGATTTATGTAGAGAATAAGGACACATTATTTTAGATTAATTCTTTTCAGTCTCTCCAGTAACTGAGATTATTACATGGTTTCATAAATAGTTTTCACTGTACAACTACATGCAATTCAGAAGCAGAACAGGGTCTGAAATATTTTAAGATGTCTCTGTCAAAAAAACTCCCAAACTTGTAACGTTACACTTCAACATACTTC
>PYHW01010703.1:1425289-1435763 GCA_013186435.1 Turdus rufiventris
AGTGATGTAAAAGACATGATAATGAAAAACTTCTGCCACAGGAAATAAGCTGGCTTTGGCCTGGTTTATTCAAGGTAATCAGTCATTGACTGAACAATCTGTGGTTCTTTAAAGGTGATAGTAGAAGCTTCCTGTTTTCCTATCTCAAGGGATTATAATAACACATTTTCTTCTTTCTTATGTTTGAAAAAGAGTGAAAACATATTCATAAATAAGTGGATTCTCTCCAAAAACTGTGATTCATACAACTAATATACTTTTTGTTGTGGTTTTACTGTCTCAGTCTTTTCTAAATATAACACATTATAATCAATAGAGTAAGTAGGAATATTAGAAGGTTGGTCTCTTAATTAACTGCTGAATTAATGAAAACAGAACTTACAACTGTCACTAAAACAGGGAAGATATTTGGTGTCAGGTAAAATCTTGAATTTTCCAATTCCTGCTCTCTATACAGTTTTTATTCATTAATTTCCAAACAGACTGCTAGTCTGTAAAATATGATAATCTATTTCACCACCCAAGATTACACCTACAGAGCATAGATTCTGGACAATATGAAGGTTTTTCTTTAATAACTTTTTTTTGTTAGTGAGCCATTTTCTTTTCCTAGATAAGGGATTAAGTCTAGAAAGATTCTTCATATTGGCACCAGATGACATGTCAGAGTCTCACAAGAATTAGCTGGAGAACATCTCTGTCTCTGAGGTTGCAGACATTTAATCATTTCTTCACTATTCTGGGCAGCTGACACTGACCTCATACCCATCACCTGCTCCTGGGCTGTCAGCCACAGTAAGTGGTAATAGAAGGGCTACTTTGCATGCTGCTTTGCCAAGAAGAAATGCCACTAACTGTGACAACAGTCCTAATTAGTTGTTGAAATACCATTGTGAAGATCTGTCACCAGTGATTACTCATCTCTTTAATGGTTCCTCCAAACAGAAGCACTGTTTCAGCTATTTAGAAAATGGCCAATATCATTATCATTCCCTGAGGGGCTTATCTAAGCACTCTGAAGGATTACTGTCCAATTTTACTTTTAAGCAACGTTGCAAAACTCATGAAAATAGTCACTTTATAGGGGAAAAATAAAACATCTTCACAGCAAGAATTTCAGCTGCAGGAGGTTGGGCACAGTTATATACCTCTAGGCAAACTATAACAGCAATTATAAGGAAAGCATACTCTGAAGGATAGAGAGGGAACAAGATTTTAAAAGAATGAGATCACTAGGGGATGGAAAGTAAGAAAAGTATTAGATTCAAAACTAGAAACCACACATTTTATTTCCAAAACTTCCTATTAGTATCACAACTTCAAATTATTCTAGAAGGCAGATGTGGCCTGACAGTGTAGGTCAGTAGGAAAAATCTCTGTTGTTAGAGACAAACCACAGACAGCTTTTTCTGTTAATAAATGATTGCTTACAAATGGATCAATAAAAATTCAGAATATATTATGATTAAATATTAGATATTGGAAAGACATTCCCATGCCAAATATTATTTTACCAAATCTATTTATTTTGGCAGACTTTCTCTTCTGGTTCTATTCTGTACTCCTCTTGGCCCTTCTTTGTAATTCCCAAGTTCTTAACATGCTTCCAGCTCCTGCCTTTACCTATGTGATCCCCATCTTCTTTCCACCTTGTCCATATCTCTCATTTTGTCTCCTAGTCCTTACTACCTGATTGAAGTAACCATCCTGACATCTCTCAAGTCAGCTTCCCCCTCCTCTCTACCTCCATGGTGGTTTTCAGGCCTCTTCCCTAACTTCTCTTTGTCTCTAGCACAGCCAGCTGCCAGTTTCCCTGTCCCAAAACCTTGACCTTTTGATATCCATCCTCAACACCGTTCCTCAAGATACCTCTTTAGCCAATCTCTAGTTCTTATTCTTCCTAAAATTTCAACCAGAGCCTTCTTATGACCAGAGCATACAGGCACCAGCAAAGAGTTCATCGAAGACATGAGGTTTCTTTTGTGATATAAATCTGGCCTGTAGCACTCAGGTGTTGGAGTCACAGGGCGAGTACTCCTGCCTTGCCACCAGGAGTCATTCCTGCAGTAGGGAATGAGCAATGCTAGCCAAGTTCTGCTGTCAAATAAACACTCTATGCAAGATGTTTAAACTGAGGCTTTGACCAGATCTGGAAAAGCACAACCCTGACAAAGATTGCTGCTTTTAAGGATTTCAAGACTTTCCTTAAAGCAAGAAAAATCTTCAACAATAACTTGCCCATGTTTGAATTAGAAAAAGACAAAATAATGTATTATTCTGATACTCCCACTTTTAGAAAGAGCTTCACTATTGTCTACAAGCTATGAAATATTTGCCTGAATTTTATGTAACTGTAAAGGAATATTTGGGCATGTCCTAAAGAAGTCTTCTCTAAGAAAAAGAAAACCTGGAAAGATGCTGCCTCTTATCCTCATGTCACTTCTTTTCTGAAAGTTAAAATATAGGAATATGCCTAGAATTTTGATTTATATTGTAATATAAATCTAAATCATGAGAGCTGAGCCTGAAACAAACAAACAAACAAACAAGTCTAGTAAAATAAATTTCAGGTTAATACAAGATGTTTTCTTCACCCACTTAAAGAGCTAGGAGATTTAAAGAAAATTTGTCCAGCCAGTGATATCTGATACTAGCAACAAGCTCTCCAGTTACAGGAAAGAAGGAGGAAAAATAGATATTGACATAGCAGAAAGTAGCAGCTGGGGAGCTGCAGAGAATTGTTATCATGTAAGCCTACTGACAAGAGAGATTGAAGTGTTCTTCTCCAGCCATCTAGTCTATCACTGGTATCAACCCCTGCAAATTTACTATGTCTGGTAGTGGCTCACATTACATGAAAACATCCATTCCTGTGACAGTATCTTTACATGAAAATGATTAAAATATTCTTGGAATGATATTTTGATGTTTTTGGTTTGATGACTGTGGTTTGTTCACTTATTTTCTTTGCAGAAATATGTTTTACCAAAACTGTTCAAACCAACTCGGAGTTCTCCCATACAGTGATCTAGCAGCACAGTGCCTCCTACAGAACATGTAGTAGATTCTGACAGTTAAGAGGTCTAAGGCATTGCTATGATCAAGTTTGATGAGAAAATATTTTTATGCAAATACTCTATCTCAAATGATACATCTCCTTATCAGGTCAATGAAAGGCAAAGAAAACACTGACAAACTTACAAAGCAACTGCCCATATTCTATATTGCAAGACTCCAGCCATAAAACTCGACCTGAAATGCCACTTTATTTTGTATGGTTGAAGTCATTAAAATACCATCCCCACTCCCTATTTTAAAAAGGCAAATAAACCAAAACAAATGTTAAGAAATCTTGCTATCTATAATATTTTTTCTTTTTCAGTGGCTGATACATGTAACATTTGATATTAATTTGTTTGTGATTCTTATACTCCAAATAGGTGACTTTACATAGGCAACACAGAACATTTTAGCTAATGGCCTTAAATATTTCTATCTATAGTGTTTCCTCCTTAATTTCAGACAGTTCATGTATCTCTCTTGTGAAATATTATGCAGCACTATTCATTACAAAAATAGTTTTAAATGAAAAAAGTCCAATATAAATAATGCACAGATGTACTTGTGAAATAACTTGTGTAACATGTAAATTAGAGATTTTTTCAAAGTTGTTGTGGATAATTTCTTGTGAAACATCCCCAAAGGAATGGGAAAGGAAGTAAAATTTGACTTTTGAAAAGAAGCTTGAAGGATGAGGTGGTGTAAAATAAAATTAAATATCTACTCTTACACAGAGATCACATTCAGCAAGTAAAACCAGGAGAGATTCCTGTAGGGTTGAGATAACATATGGGAGGTCTCGATCAGATTAGCATTGAGTGAAGCACTGAAGCATCACAGCAGAGACATAAAGCCAACAAGAGCAGGCAGGTAGCAGATCCTTTTTTAATAACTCCTTGCCTCTCATTTCAAGATACGCAAATCACGCAATTTGTAAATCCAGTTGTCAGGGCATGAAAATTTTGAGAATCTTGAAGCAAAAGTCACTTAACCATCTGGCAGACAGGAATGAATGCTGCAGAATAAAGCTTCCTCGTTTCTGTAGTGTTACATAAAACAAGTGAGCAGGGACGCTGTGGCATATAAAGCAAGGAGTATATTGGAAAAAAAAAGTCATATAATTTAGCAAGCATATGAGGAAGAGCTCTCCCAATGACAGCTCCAACAAAAGAATAATCCCGTAATGGCTCTTTGACAGTTTATTTTCAGTGCATATGCTCAGGCACTACATACTGTTTATTCTCTAAGCAGCTTAGCAGATAGGAGGTAAGTAGGATGATGACTAAAATTCAATATAAAACACATTTAAATAAAGTTGGGGGGTCTGACTTAAACCCTTAAAAGCCAAAATATATAAGTCTCCAGCAACATCCTTAGCTCAGCTGCTGTCCTTATTTTCTAAATGTGGAACACTCTCTTATCACAGGCTACCACACCACCGGACAATGCAGAATTGGTATGAGGGAAGAATTACTTCCAGTAGCTCCTGAAGAACAAGATTCCACACCACAGGCAATTTGACACAGCTTGTACATTCTGTTTTCCACGAATATTTTTTTCACAATTGAAACAAGTGTTTATACTTTTGTTTGTTTTTCTACTATCTCTTCTTTAATATCTACCTGACCCAACTTATTAAAACTCAATGGATATGTATCTAAGTAAAATAGTATTATCTCTCATTTCACACCTCATGATTATATAGTTTGTACAATCTTATCTCAAAAAGTCAGTGCCACAATATGGCATTTTGGCACTCATGAATTCCAGGTAAACCTTTCCAATCACTTAATCTTTTTTGGTGTTATTAAAAATTGCTATTTCATGGAATAGACATAGGAACCTGCCACTAGAGAATTCAAAGGAAAGGTGAAAAGAAAAAGATCCTCTTCAGAATTAAGTATTTCAGTTTATTATTCCATTGACATTAAATTATAAGCTAACAAGGCATGAAACCATCAAGGAAAGTACAGCATCATATTTCAGTTACAGAAGCTGGTAAAGCTGGTCTTTGGCACCTTTGATAAATTATGATAATTGTTTTTGTATCTGTTACTACAAATATTCATTTAGGGATGAAATGTCTCAATCAGACATTCAAGAATTATGTCCTAAGTCTGCCACAACAGGGAAAAAAAAGAAGCAGGTTAATGTAATTCACTAATATTTTTTTAATTGATTTTAACTGTTTAGTTAGCCAACGTCCAGAATGCCTCCAAGTACAGACCTAAAAGACAGAAGGATAGGGGACAGCTTAAAAACAGGACACACAATATAAAATGGGGGAAGACTGAATTTTGTCAGGCATATGTATAATGTGCAAAATAAATGACTATTTCCAAGGACCTGGAGTACAAATAAGGGCTTAAAAAAAAAAAATCAATACCACATCTTCTGCCTGTCCGTAGGATGAACATTCCTGGAACATTCATTTAGAAAAGTAAGTGGAAGATTTGATAAATGCATGGAAGAATAATCTATCTTGAACACAAGAAACTACCTCAGGCTCAGGAAGCACTGGAACTGCATATTTTTATCACTAAGATTTCACACCAATAAAATCTGTGTGCTTGCTTTACTCTTACACAGTGGGCTTCTTTCTGCATCTATTGCTACACAGCATATTAGTCTTCATATACATTTGATTTCTAGCATGCTTCTTTTTGCACTAATTACAGGTGTTAGAATAAGATTAGAAAAAGCCTGAAGAAAAAATAGTAATTTCTACTCTGATCAATACACTCAGATCTCATCTAAAGACTCTAAGTTTAAGAAACCTATATGACAGGGAGGAAGTGGGGTGCTGTTTGTTTGTGGTTGTTGATGGATTGGTTTGAGTTTTTTTGAGAGCGCACCAATTATGACTTTTTTTAACAGCTTCAATTTTTTGTCTTGCTTCTCATTTTGTGGCAATATCTTGACCTAAAGATCTGATTGTTATAAGCTCAAGATTCAGATACCATATCACATCATGTGCTTGAGTCTGATGTATGAATTGTTAGCAAAAGACTGAAAATGCTAGCCAGCATAAATAAATTGTCTGTAAGGAAAGACTATAAAATACAGTATCAGCAGTACCTCATTAATACCTGACTGTTCTTGTAAGGTCCACTCAATATTCCTGCAATATAGTGTATTACTCAAATGAGAAAATGAATCTCATCAAAATACTGTCTTATACCCAACTGGTGTTCGTCCCATTCTGAAAACATATTTGATCTGACAAACTAACAGTCAAAATAAATTATATAGAATTCTTCTATTTTCTAGTATTACATTACATTTTTAAAGTTCTCAAGTTCATTTCCAGAAGCTAAATTATATTAATCCCAAATGGCTTTTCCCTGCTACAGTATTGTTGTTCCTAATGCACACAGATTTTTGTTTATATTTTAAAATGTGTCTTTCCAAGTTCTGGAAACTGTCTGAACTTGCTGTTCTAAGTGGGTGTGGTAGCAGACCAGCTGCTGAAGTTCTATTCTCTCTGCTGGAGTCAATTTAATTTGCAAATAGAGAACTTTATTCTACATTTCACATCCCTGAACTCACGGTACTTTCAATCTCAAAAGATTACATGAAGAACTTATCTGTGAAGGGGTAAAGATTCTGCGGAGAGAGTCCAATCAAACATCAGCCATATAGTTTGGAACCTGAGATTTTTTTGCATGTATTCTTAATATCTGCTGAATTTCACCTTTAAAATTAATTATTATGTCTCAATATTTTTCACAATCCTCTCATTTATAAGAGCATTTGCTAATGGAAAAGCAGATCTTCCACACCATTAAGATTGTGATTAATTGTTCTGAACATGGTAAAATACAAATGTTCAGGATGGTACTTTCACTGATATATTTATTTTCAGAAGCATGTCTTTCCACCAGGTACAAAGTTATGACACTTTGATGTGGCACTTTGAATACTCATCACTTTGATGAGTACTTCTATAAGAATATAGCTACAGAAAACATGTGCTACAAGGAACAGTTACAGGGAAGTTGCATGAGGGGGAGATAGTGATTTACAATTTCCTTCCCCTCCTTCTGATTATTTAGTATCTATTACCCCAGATATTTCACACAAGAAGAACATAAGCTAGAGCTTTCACTTACAGAAATGTAAAGTACACAATCTAGAAAGAGAATTGGAACAATAATAACTTAGCTTGGCAAACCCTTAAAACCTTGACTCCTTAAGACACTTTAAATTTGGAATAGGTCAGATATGCATTCAGGGAGAAATTCTTTGTCTCAGATAATTCAAAGCAGAGGGGCTCACTAACATTCAAGCACTGCATGTTTTCCGCACTCAACCACTGCCACTTTTCCTGCACTCCTCCTCTTTGCAGGACTATAGATGTATCCAACACAGGCAGACCAAAGCTGACTTCACATGCATTTCCCAGAGCCAGGGTGTAACAGAGCACACTGCAGAGTCTATCAAGCTGGCTAAACTTCTAACTGAGATCCTGAGTGACACCTAGCCCTCTAAGCCCAGGAACACTGATTGCTGAACTCTGATGATTAAGCTACCTGACATGATAGCATGGTCCAGCTGTGCTTCATTTAGACATCAGTATTGAAAACAAAGGGTGCACTTTTCTGCTGATAAACCTAACTGGAGTTTCTTGCCCAGATGTGTCTATAGCATATTTCATTAGTTGTTTTATTTCTGAAATAAGAATCCTTTAGGCTGGTCTATTACAAGTCCTTTGTATAAATTTAATTAAGACCAAAATGCAAACAAATCTGCTTTGGGAAACTCAGACTGAAATATATGTACTCTGAAGAAAAATGTCTGAGTGAAGATCTAACCTCCATCTTGTGTTTCAGAAGGTCTCATCCAGCCCCATCCTGTCCCACCCTTGCCCCCTCTGCCTCCTTCTTGTTCCATGTGATGCATTGAAAGCACTTCTAATCCAGCATGGCAGCTCTGTAACCTGTGATCCCCGGGCAAATATCCCTTCCTTCCCTTCCGCAGAGGCATAACAGTGCCGTGGTTCCATTTTCTATATAGCATCTATCATGGATATAATAGCACCCCAAGAGGGAACTGGAAAGGGCATTCCTCAAACAGCAAAATTGATTCACTGTCCTGAAGCACAAAAGCAATATGAAATGTATTACATGTTTGGGAAGGTTGCAAACTATTTCTTTCAGTGTGATTTTTCAGTTAATTCTCTGTTTTAAAATCCATGGGTCTTTTGTTATTTTCTTTCTGAAATCTTTTCACATTTTCAAATCCTAGCAATATCAGGATCAAAAAAGGCATTAATTTCTTTTTTTTTTCTCTCTCTAAGGATTTGTAGTAGGTACACAGTGCCTAAGATAGCAAATATTCTTTCAGAATTTGCTTTATTTAAAATAAAAGATTGCTAATTAGACGAGAACACTCTTGGAAATGATAAAACTTTTGTTACAGTGGCTCCATATGTCTTAGTCATTGTCATCAGTTACTGCATTAATTTAATAATAAACCCTTTATGTAGTATCACCTTAGAAACCATGGCAGGGAAATTCATTTTCTAAGATTAGAAAGTTTTTACAAAGAAAATTGAACGTTTGACCACATTGTTCTTGTGAATGACTGAATTTTACCTTCATAATAAAACAAGTTTTCCTCTGTGCAAGGGGAATTTATTGAACACCACTAGCTTTACTTCAAAAGCTCTGCTAACTCAAATAAACCTCAATGTTAATTGAAAGTGTCTTGCTAAACCCAAACAACATTAATGCAAAGTTACATTTCACTTATCAGCAAATCCTATCACCTTACTCTTTCACCTTCAGCTACTTCTGAAAAATACTCCTCAAAGGATGTCAGCCTTTGTGCAAACACCCTATAGTAGAATGGAGAACACTTTCTGTCCACAAGCAGAGAACCCACCACAATCACTTGTTTTAATTATAAGCCATAGGGAATCCAAGCAGTCTGTGCAGTTAATCTGTCTGGGGGAGGATAATGAGGGTGAAATGTAGGATTAAAAAAAAATAATAATTTGAACTGAATTATCTTTAATTTTGTCATTTCTGTCATTACATCATCTTAGATACGCAAAAACTAGTAAGATAAAACTAGATATCTCCAAATAACTTTTTTCTTACTAGCAGATTGTGATTATTTTTGCTTGTTCTTAATCAGGATAAAAGCAGGCCTAGATGAACAAGATTTCCTTGCTCTCATTTTCACTGAACTTATCTCTAACTTAACCTTAGTTGAGGAGAAAACCTGATATGGGCTATCAAAAACATTACCCAAAACACTATTATCCAGACATTGGAAAGCTATGTAAAGGCTGTTGTAAAGCATGGGATATCAGAGGTAGAAATAGTCAGATATTTGAGGAAATGTGGCTTGACAGAACCACAAGATATTCAGGAGCAGATCCAACAAGACAAAGGCAACAGTCTTGTTTTTAGCAATAAAAAAAGAGTCAGTAGTAAGCAGACTCAGGGTAGTAAGCAACATGGAAACGGAAAACAATGCATATTTCCCATGGAAAGCTTCAGTGGGAGAGCCACAGTACCAGGAAAAAAAAGTAACTGCCAATAAACAAATGGCCACGTATAGGCAAAGTGGAAGTTAGGTGCGAAAGAGATCTGTTAAGAGTATTACCTTTAAATTCTTACACTAACTCCCCTACAGCTCCAGAAGGACTTAACTTTCTCTTTTGCCTTGGAGTCTTTTGCATTTTTATTTATATGAGGTTCTCAGTTACATGTAGTTAAACTACTTGGTTAAACGCAGGGTTAGGCTGAAAACTAGCCATTAAAGGAAAGTAAATCCTACACTGGTACTAAAGCACTCATTTTTAAAGTACACAAAATATAAAATGCACACAGTGGAAAAGAATTGGGATTCTTCAGTGACACCTCATACGTGCAGCTGATCACAGGACAGCATATCCTCATGAGGAACTTATCACCTCCTCAGTTATGTATACCTGTGGCCTCAGTATCTTGTCATATTTTATTGCATTTAATTGCACACTTCTGTTTAAGAAATTGAACAGGCAGATTTTAGAGCTACTCAGAATTTTCAAATTATTTTCAGGGGAATAGATGCAATTTTTTCAAAAAGTTTTTCTTGAGAATAGTAATTGGAAATTTCTGATAATGTCTCCAGCTTCCTTTTTTTTCCCCATCAGAGTTCCCCATTCAGTTTAGTCAAACAGTCTGAAGCATTACCAAAATGTTCCAAATTTATTTCCTTGACAGATGAAACGATTACATAATATTTAAAGGAACAACAACCAGTGTCCTATTCCTCAGTGGTTAAAATATTCATGAACTACTTTTGAAGAAGAATACAAACTAATTAAGAAATTAATTAAATAAGCTACATATGGACACAGAAATGCATGTGTGTGTGTAGATAGATAAATATATACATATACATATACATATACATATAC
>PYHW01010703.1:1435813-1457187 GCA_013186435.1 Turdus rufiventris
TATATTTATATAATTAATTTATATTTCTGCATTGTGTGTTATTAATGAAGATAATAGGAAAAATATATGTTATATTCATCTGTCAGGACATGAAAACAATTAATTTAACAGAGAAGTAAAACAGGAAGCATCCTTAGATATCAAGAGAGTTTGAGAAGGACAATGCAAATATTTTCAAATTTCTGTTCAGGCAATATTCTGAGATAATGAGTTGTGGTATAAAAGCTGCTTCTAATTGACAGAAAAGATTTATTCAGATAGAATAAAAAGTGCCTTCAAGTCTGGCTAGATCATGGAATAATAACACAGCAAAGAATAAAACTTTTATGGCTAACAATGTTGCAGTAACAAGCTGCTAGAGCAAGTATAAGCCAGAATTTGTAGCACCAGGAGAGGTCTTACCCTTTGCTGCCCCTACTCTGAGCTGCTTTTTCCTACCACTGTGAATCTCTTCCTCTGAGTGCCACTGCCTGGTGTTTGCAAAGCTGCACGATGAACTGGAATAGCATAATAACACACATTGAGAAATAACCTCTTCAAAAGAGTTTTAACCCAAATCTGTTCCCAGGGTAGTACATGGCTGAATGAATACCCATGTCAGCACAAAGATGTTATCAGTGAAATGCAGGGAGGGAACAAAAAGACCTGCAGTAGAAGAAATTTATGCCCATTTAGGCTACAGAACTAGGATGTCATTAATCACTAGCCCACTTGACATGGATGGTAAGAGACTTATTTGATTGTCACTGAAATCTACAAGACCTTCTATTTATCTGTCCCTGTAACTTATTTATCTAATAGTGTGGATTCTATAAATCTCATCAAGAACTAAGATTTTATCTATGTATATGCCCTTATAAAAAGCCTTCAGCTTATGAAATGAGAATCACCTAAAACTCCACCACACCTTTGAAATGCTGACATTAATTATCTGTAGAATTTTATACACCAGGCAGCCTGTAGTTTCAATGAAATTTGCTTACATTAAACTTCTATCTCTGCTCTATCCTGTGGGTTTAGTGTATTCCAGGAACTATGCCAAGTTTAGCTGAGTGTAAGTGAATATAGCCCCACCAACTCACAGTTTTTTACACAGCTGATCATGAGACTTGGTATTTCGCTAAAGTGGCTACTTTCCCTTTTAAATACATAAATAAATATACAATCAAATAAATAGATAAATTGTACAACTTCTTTCAATATATTAAGATCAGTTATGAACTAGGGAGAGAAATCAATGTCTTCACAGATGAAATATTAGGAACCATTCTCTAGGGAAAGAGAATCCTTTTCAGCTACTTGCAATCCATTCAAAACAGCTGTCCAGATTAAAAGATTGTACAATAAAGCAACTAATAATGGAGCACAATTTATGCGCTTTCAGCAGTGTCACAAAAAACTTCAGGTGTCTGGAAAAATTAAAACTATATTACTGAAAGCATCATTATTGTTTTTCTGCTGTACAAAACCTACTTTTCATACTGTTCTTGATTACTTCTGTTGGACTATATGCACTTAGCATATGCACTTAGCATTTCAAATGCAACTATTAAGGATATGAAAAGGCACACACCGAATTTTGGATGCATCCCAGGAAAGAAAGTGGCTTGATAATAAGAAAAAATCTTATTAGTTCTCAAGCAAAAATTTGCCTTGGCCACTCAAATAAGAAAACACATTTGGCAAAATAAATATGAAACATGAATGTAGACTTAGGAGAAGGATTTTGGCCACTGTCCCAAGAAGAGGAAAGAGAATGAAGAGTTGACAAGTTTTAAATGATGAATGGATTGATACAGCAAAACTACTAATGGTAGGTGCCACTAATTACTTTTGAAAGCAAAAGGTAATAGAACTTTTCCAGAAAGTTTCTCTGATCAGGAATAACGTAAAATCATTTAAGTCAACCAACTATTTTATATTTCAACAGATCTAAAATAAATGGAAAAAAGGATAGAAAAAAATTGAATTTTTTTCTGTGGAATTTGATGAATCAGAAAATAACATAAATAAATTAAATAATTGAAAGAAGGGTGATAATAAACAGAATGGAGAACAGTAATTGAACACAATTGTTGTCACTGAGATATAACTTCAAAAATCAGATAAAGATTAAAAATTCTGAGATTTTAAGTAAGGAGAAACTAGGTGTGTGATTTTGGTTCTTGAGCTATGTAGAGACAAAAGGGACAATAAAATATATACACTTCAGATGAACTTACAGGGGAGACTGTGTCAGACCTCAAAGCAAAAACACTGGACCATGATGGCTAAAATAGCCAAACTCCTTGTTTATCTCAGGTTGCCCCAGGGCTGGGGAAGAATTACCTACCTGTGTCTGAGTCCCTAGTTCCAGCTCTGAGCTTCCAGGCCTTCACATCTGTGAGCATTCCCTGCCTGTACCCTAAGTTCATGCTGAAGTCCTTGGGGATGCACAAAGTACTTCTCATATCAAGCCCCTTTTTGTTCAGTAGCTTTCATGAGAAGAAGAGTTCTTTTACCCATTAAATTTTAACAATGTTGCACTTCTAGAATTATAGAAAAGGAAGAATGTTAATTGATATCTTTCTTCATTGTTTTGTTCTATTTTTTCTCTACATCTTTATGTTCATCTTTTGAAAAGCATCATTTTCTCACTGGAATTATTGTAATTCTAATAATAAACATTTAAATGTATATTTCTGTAAATACAAAGTGATCATCAGCTGTAAACAGTTGAAAGGTTGATCCAGGTTTTAACAATCTTACAAGGTTTCTTAAGTTCTGACTTTCTTAACTTAGACTTTATGAAAAAAGATAATGTTATACAATGGAACATTAGAACATAAATACATTTTCTGTTCTGCCTTCCACATTACTTAGCTCTCGTAGTCACACACACATTTTCATTTATTCCATTTTTGTTGAGCCTTTTATATGAAATTATTTAAAGTATATATATTTTTAGCAGATAGAAAAGCATTTCTTGAATGCAGGAAGACTGTTTCAACTCAAATACTGGAAAACCCAACACATATTTTTTGAAAGATATGTATTTACATGCATGTATGCTCATACATGAAAAACATATATATAAATAAATGTGGAGATTTAATTTGGGTTTATGAGGCATTAATGTTTACAATATCATTATTTCTATGTGTTTTTTGTGTTTAAAGATATTAAAATATATTCAGGTCATATTTTCACAGATTTCTACCTGCGTAAACAACAATTTTCTATCTGTTATCGATCATTGCGCTTTCTGTTTCAGGAATCCAAGACTTGAGAAAAACTTAAAACACAAAATTTATCTAGGATCTCAAGAATTAGAATACTTTCAGAGAGAAATAGAAGCATGAGAAGAAGTTACATCTCATTATATAAACCTTCACAAGTTCTACGTATTCTGTTGTAAGAAACCTGGGAACAGGGCGAGGATGTAGCAGGATGCTCTGCCCTGGGCTGTGGTCAAACAACTCTCACAAAGCTCTGTTTGCAAGACTATCAGTAGCAGATTGACAGGGGACATCAGGTGCTGGGTTTGGTGCTGAATTGTACTAAAACCACTCCAAATCAGCATCCTGATAGTGGGACAATGGGAGACACTTGACTGACATTCAATCACTTTATAGTTTTATATTTATATATATATACATATATATATATATATATATATATATATATATATATATACTCTCTCCATATATATTTATATATTTATACTCCTTTATACTTCATAGTATAAAATTTCAGTCTACTCTCATATGATTAGGTTCTTCTAACATATTCTTCCATGGAGTGTGTGGAGATTTCTCTGCTGGAGAGGTGCCAGCCCCCAAGGATGCTCCTTGAGGCTGAGTAAAAGAGATCTGCCCATTGACTCTGTGGGAATAAAAGAAACTCTCCAACACCTTATTTTAAGTGTTAGAAAATTTATTTATTCTGGCCAGGATGTTATTATGGCCAGGATGTGCAATGGGAATCATTGCCAGGATGTGCAGTAGAAATCATTCCATCACACATGTTTTTTTACCAGATTTCTTACATATTTTCTGGCTAATCCCAAAGTGTAGATGTTAAACTTCAGAGTCTAGGAATCTTCTTTTTGTTGAAGAGGGCCCATGAGGGCTCACCCAGTGAAGCACAAACCCTTGGTGAGCAGTCATCTGAAAAGAAACCTCAATTCCCCCCCACCTCGGCAAAGTCAAACAAACCCATGACTACAATTACTTAAAAGTCAAAAAAAGTGTAAGTTTTATCATTTCCAACTATGAGTGTTGATATGGTGAGTTACATCTGTGTCTACTTAGCATTTTTTTCTTTTTTCTACTCCTCTCCTTAATATAATTGCTTTGATATAGTACACTATCCTATGCTATACACTACTAGCTTTTATTATTAGCTTTTATAATGTGTAGTAAATAATTATGATTATGATTTTGATCTAATCATTTGTCATAATAAATAATTTTTATATAAATATATCTCATTTGCCATAATTAATTGTGTGGACAAAGTTACTTAAACCACTGACAAAGTCTGGGGCTAAGACTGGATCCAGCCACAACCAGACTTCTCTCTGAAAAAGAATTTGGAAAGCACAGGTGTCCTTTCTGTGTCTTGTGGCTCAGCAGCAGGGCTGAGTCTTCTCTAATAATCTGTGCCTAAATTTGTCTGAAGCCCCCACTCCCCCCTGACAGGGGTCTGGGTTGTGCTCTAGCATCTCCAGTTTCTCTGTTACTATAATGTTTTCTGATGGTTCTGATTTGACCACCTACCAATATCTGCCAGGCCAGGTTAATTTCCATACTCTTTGGCTGTCTTTGATGTAACAGCATAGTATGTTGTAGACTAAATCTACATATTTGCAGTGGTCTGAAATAGTCTGGCACTTAGCTGTCTTGAATGATTTCCAGCCTTTTGCTATGCCTGTCAAAATTATAAAGTTCAGCATGACCAGCATGCAGAACAGTTCTACTGGTTTCAATAGTTCTGAATCTATATTTTCATAAGCACTTTTATTACTATATAATAAATACTATATGTGTTCAGCCGTATATCCTTATTTGCTAACAGAAGTAGAACTTAAAGGCATTGATGGCATTCTCTTACCAGCATATTATTAAAGTTACATTTTCTCAGAAAGAAACATTTCAGAGGGACAAAGGAAGACACTCAGTTTTAGGAGGGGATCAGGAGAGAAGAGATAAAAGGCCATGCAGAGCAGAGAGAAGAATAGCTGAAAACTGAACTTTCGGGTGAAATAATACTGCCGCAGGCAAGAGTGACCAAGGGCCTGAGTAAGCCTAGCTGTCCCCCAGATTTCTCTGGTGAAGACATCAGCTTTTACTGGATGTTTCTGACTTACTCCTCACACGGAGAGGAATGAGCTGTAATCTCCTTCAGACACCCATGATCATCCTGGTTAAGCAAGGTCATCTGAATGAAAGTGTAAAAGCAAACTTGAGGAATTCACCCTTCTGTGTTCACTAGAGAAATTTCATCTTCTCTCCCATTACCCTTCAAATCCTCATGGGAGGAGTGTCTCCTCTCACTTCCCCCCTTTTAAAAGGTAGAAGTATTTAAAGTATTAACTGCCTTACCTAGAAACTGAATTAATTTGTTTATTTGCGTATTTCAGATAAGAATTGAGTCCAAAATATTCAATGGTGGGAGCCAATTAAAGCTTTAATTAGGAATAAAACAGAAAAGGAATAAGAGATTCACACATTATTGGTAGTTTCAAAGCTCAAAATTACATTTGCAGGGATGTCTTTGTTCTACATGAAAGCAAAAGAACTATGCTGAAACATTTCTCTCACAGTAGGAGCCTTTTGTCAATTTGCTGAAGAAATTATGCTATAAACTACACAAAAGCAAATTTTTCTTACTCTTCTACTTGTCTGAAAACCAGAACTAGACAGACTTAGATAAAACAAAAGGAAACTTTCACCTGAGAAAATCACTGACTTCCATTAAGGACTTCATCAATGCACATTATAGCAGGTTAAAAAAATTCTGTTAGCCAGGGGGACAAAGAGACTACATACTAATTATTCCTTTTGATCTTCACTTGCTGGAAGACATCTGACAACTGTCAGAGATAAAGCTTACAATTAGGCAGCTTTTTTTAATAATTAAGTGCAGGAATTGAAGCCTTTCATAGACTTATCTTTTTTTTTGTTGTTGTTTTTAACTACCTCTGGCTGTTTTATTGCCAAGCCTGCTGAGAAGTCACATCCAGGCATTTTCTCCCTTTGCGCACATACAATCAAATAGAAAATTTGTGAATGAAACTGCAGTCTACCTCAGTAACTAAGGTGACTGAGTTTTCACCCCCATGCTAGGCAGTCATTTAGCAGAATTTAATAATCACTGACCCTTTTAATGAGTCACTAAAAAAAGTCACATTTTGTTTTCACTTCTGAAAGCTACACAGTCTGTCTATTCAACCATTAAAATCAATGCTGATGCTATTTACAACTAGAAATAAAAAGACAAATCAACCATCAACAGCAAAAACTGAAGGGAAAAAATACAAAAACTCAGATGACCTTGAGAAGGTGTTTTATTGCTCAATTAATCCTAGTACATAGTTCATACCTGCATTTGATCTGCTCTGCATACAATCCTCATCTAATAAAATATTTAGCTTTAATCTAGATAATAGAAAGAAGCTAACAAGCACTAGAAGTTAAGTGGTGCCTATTTCAAGAGCTGTCTTAATGACATAAAGAGGACTTACAGAGGAAAGTGTGGAGAGTGCTACAGCAGGGATTTGCTGTGCTGAAGAGCACCCCTAACACTTTGCTAACACTCTGTTCTCCAGATCTACTACATCAATAGAAATCAAGAATGATTGGATACCCTCAGAGCTAATTATCCGCCAAAATTTTAGATTTATCTGGAATAGTAGTCTTTCTTTAAAGGTGCAGATGTAAAATATTGTATCACAGTAATTTCACGACTATAAGGCGCACCCTTTTGACCAAAATTTTGGTCCGGACCCGGAAGTGCACCTTATAGTCCAGTGCACCGTATATATGGAAAAAGTTAGGATATTTGCCAACCCGGAAGTGCTGGGGGGACACTGGGACCCACCGCGGCCGCCGGCCAGGAGACGCCAGGACCCACCGCAGCCACCAGTCGGGGGAAGCCAGAACCCACCGTGGCCGCCAGGTGGGGGAAGCTGGGACCCACTGTGGCCACCGCAGCCACTCGGGGGGAAAGCCAGGACCCGCCAGAGCCACCAGCCAGGGGAAGCCAGGACCCGTGGGAGCTGCGGCTGCCGGCTGAGGGAAGCCAGGACTCGCGGCCGCGCGGTGGGAGCCAGGAGCCACAAGCCGTGCCAGCCGGCACTGGGGGTGGGCAGCTGTTCCAGGGTCCATGGCATGGAGAGGGCACCTGGGGCTGCATTTAAAGGCTACACCAATCTGTGAAAAATGTTTGCAAATTGAGCACCTGCCATTAAACCCCACGATCACGCCATTCTGTTACTAATTCATTACTTTGTTGTGCACGGCGCGGATCCTCACTGCCAAAAAAGAGGTGCGCCTTATAGTCTGGTGCGCCTTATATATGGACAAACTTCGGGATTTTGCCAACCCCTCGAGGTTCCCTTTATAATCCTGTATGCCCTATAGTCATGAAATTACTGTATATATAGAAATATATATGTCAGCATGCCTAAAAATATATTATTTTAAAAGTATCGATTATATAATATTTTTTTATTATACCTCAATCTAGTTAAATGGAATATAACCTCCAGATGCATATATTAATCATAATATTAAAAAGAAAAGCCTCAGAAACTGTGAACAGCTTGCAGTTTCCCTATTGTGTATAAATAGCATATATTTAACAAGAATTTACCTTCTAAATTAGTGAAAGGAATGGTCAATAATGGGAATGTGAGGATTCATCAACAGTATACAGCTATTTGAACTAATTTGCTGTAGTGTCATGACTTTTTTTCTTCTTGCTTTCCTGAACCAGATTTATGCACCCTAAGCTTGCAAACCCATGATTCTAACAAAACTGATCTTTCACAAAGTAATCTATCTAAACAAATCCAATCTAATCTGCTCTAATATAATCTAATATAATCTTTTACACCAGTCTGATGAAAACTGGGCTTGACCAATACAAAACTAATTGAAATAATTGGATATTTTTTTCCTGTTTCAACAACTTTGGGTGAGATCCCATAATTATAATCTTAGTGTGATAATATAACAAACAAATAATTTAAAGGGCTTTAAAGTTCAGGGTTGTATTTACAGAAAAACCCAGACATACCAAATTATTCTTTCCAGATTAATAGCCAGGAAAGCATTTTGAGAAGGATTCAAAAATACTGACTTTTATTAAAGTTAGTTTAGCTGAAGTGATTTATAAACTATTCAACTACACAATACTTCCTCTTTGAGTTTTCTTGTCAGAAAAACAACAGGCTTGGAAAAAAGAAGTTTTTTCCAAGTATAAAATTACTTTTCTTGCAGTCATAATGAATTTTGAATATGGTACATGTCCTCTTCTTCTGCATGAGGAAAGAGACTTCTACATATTTGAGAAATAAGATTAAAAATGTCTAGTTAATTCCATGCTAGCAGACCAAATTGCCTACTTCAAAGGGAACACTAACTTTTCACTTGCAAAGTTCAGTCCTATTTGGATACCTAGTCCATACTGTAACAAAATTAAAATAATCGTTTTATGAGAAGGAGCCACATCTGATTTCCTCCTTAAAGCTCAATTTCTCATTAAATCCCCCAAAGTAGTGCTGATTTTCTATTTCTCCAAAAATAATTTTTATGACGCATTCTTTGTGCACAGGCACAGGTGATACTGATCTCCTCATGCCTCAGCTTTTTACTTTCCAAAACAGAGAAATAAAAAGTATTAGAAATAATCCCTTGCTGAGAATTAGGAATTCTCAGGATTCACCTGAGAAAATACTGACACTGTCTGAAACCTTGCTAGAATGCAAAACATCACACACCACTTTTCAAGCCTCTTCCATAGTCTGTAGTAAATTCATTAGTACAGACATAAGCCAATCAGCTATATTTCCAAATATGGGTTTTAGAAATTTATCACATGAATTATATACAATGAAATTTATCACATGAATTATATACAATGATACATTACTCAGCTAAATTCTCCAGCCCTCTGATCTTTTTTTTTTTTTTTTTTTCGCTTCTTCTAGTGATTCAGAATTTTTTTAGGGATCTTGAAAAAATAACAGACATCTTTTACAAGTTATTTTCTCCCAAGAAGAGCCCCTGAGGGAAAGGAATCATGTGAACTGTGGTGCTTTTCCCACTGTGAACTGTACACTCTCCCTTGAAGGTGATATTTCAAAGTCAAAATTTTTTCACTCCTATGGTACTTATTGTTCCTTTATATATGCAAAAGAATGCCAAATGTATTATGACCACTGCTATTCTCCTTCATGTTCTTGGGAGGTGGGAAAGAAAGAAAAGAAGTCAATCAGAGACTTCTGTGCTTAAGCAGCTCACAGGCTTTAGTTCAATAACTTGAATCACTTAATACCTTTGAAGAGCTTCCTTTTCTTTTTTCTTTTTTCTTTTTTGTCACGGACTTTAAAGAGAAGACATGTAGTCTCCTTGCAACTTGAACAAAAATAAAGTTTTCTTTTACAAGCTTAGCTTTATGAGTTTCATCAGCCTTTGAAACAGCCACATTCAGTGCCTCAGGGAAAAGAACGAGTGGTATCATTCCACAGTACAGGTAAAAGCTTTTGGATATTGTTTAGAGATGCCAGTGATTTTTCTCCCAAGCACATCCTTAACTGTTTAAGAAGGATTATTAATTGCTATTATAGACTGTTCAGCAACCCTAACAGCTTATTGATGAAATGTTATCTTCTTGAGGTTCTTGTTTTCATTTACTATGTTATCTCTATGGCTCATTCATTATAATATCAATCTCAGCCCAATTTAATCAAATAATTTCTTCCTGTTTCAAATTACATTCTTCCCCTATACAAACAAAGCATAGTAGACACATCACTTTGTGCCTTTTAAAACACTGCAACATGTCTGTGCATTTGTTCCTACCCTAAACTTAAAATTCATTGATATACAACAGTGCTTCTTTCAAGATTCATTTACTTTGCTTTGTACCTTGTGCTAGGGAATGTCCACTTTGTTCAACCCCCCACTCCCAACACTGCCCACCTGCCTATGTACCTTAACAACTACACATGATTCAGTATGTGAAGGATATTGCTATGTTCAGACATACAAATTACTCCTGGCAATAAAACCAGAATAAGTCAAAAGAGATGCTACTCAGTTGAAGCAAAGGTAAAGCTGTGCAACTAATTGCTAAGCACAGCCACAATAAAAAAGGATCATGCTAGAAATGCTTCCACTTCCTTTAGCTCTCAGCCTTTATAATGTTTTAATTTCATGCAAAGGACCAAAAAGGAACATAACAAGAAAAGCACAGAAAATAATCAAACCCAAAATATTTTAAACAAAGTGAAGATTTATCATCCTGCAGAAAGATAGGATGCGTAGATCAGTAATGTGTAAAGAAAATTTGTAACTGATTAGTATATTCACATTTCAGTGAAAAAAACGTGAAATGTTTGTAATTTATGAAAAATATAATTTAGTATAAATATATATTATATATTCATACTGTATTTTATATATTTAGTATAAAAGTATAAATATTAATAAATAACTTGTGAATTTAATGGACCAAGTAAAGCTCCTTCAGATTTAAGTCAAGATAAATTGAAGTTTGGAGACTAAAAATTTATTCTTACTGGTGTAATTCCATATATTAGCAATGTTATTAATCTTGTTTAGCTCTGAGATAAGCTTCCTGAAGCAGTGCAATCTAGGATGGATACCAACAAAAAAACACTACTGATTTGTTAAAAGACTGGCATCAAAATTATCATGAAAACTATTGGGGTTTTTTAAATTAAATCTTAATCTTTAAAAGTAGAGCGTAGAGATAAAAAGGCAGGATTCAAGTTATAAGGATGACTTCTAAATATCTGACACTGCAGTGGCACCTTTGAACCCCCAAAACTACTATAAAGATATGATTGATAAGCCTAACATAATGGGATTAACTGATTTCCATGAAAATGATATGCACTGGTACCAGTTCCTCACTACCACCTACCCAGTTCTTTACTGGATGTTAGATTTTAAAGAATAATGGTTAAAGTACTTTCAAATCTACTAAAAAAACCCCAGGAATCTCTTGGTATAGGCATGTTCAGGTAACAAAGTACATGGTTAAAAACATTCAAGCCAAAATAAAAGTTTGAAGAATAAAGGACATGTGGTGCTACAATGTTAATAAATATATTTGGGGTATTTCACCCTATCTATCCTTTTGTCTTAAACTCTTTCAGTGCTTTCAACAAAAAATACAATAAAATGCAATGAAGGATCCATGTTCTGTGTAGAAAGTTGCCAAACTCCATGGAGCTTCAAAAGAAACAGGATGTCTAGAAAGGATATCTGTGGTTTTTTCTATAATGGATATTTTTGCATTCAAGAGATTCATCCCTCATGTATTAAAAAGATAAGCATTTATAATCTGGTTACTAAAAAACAAAGGCAAAAACATCAGGGGCTTTCAAAATGATTGTACGTGAATTTGATCAGCCGAATGTTATTAACACTGCAAGATGAAAAACAAACAGAATGGAAACTTGCAGCATTTGGAGACATAATTACATTCTATTTTTGAAAAACAGAAGCAAATAAATATTTGTTCAAGATTCTGGTCATGCTCAGATCACAGGTGTTAAGTCAGAAAATGTTTAATTCTCTGCAAATACACAGGATAAAGGATTTGTTAGAGGAATATGAAGTTATAGAGCTCATCACACTTGGATCATATATTTCATTTGGATTTGATAGAATTTTATGTATGGGATTCTCACCTAACACAGGGAACATTGCTAAGTCTCTGACACCAAAAGCAAAGGATTTTGATACATTTGCATAAATGTGTTTCACTTAGAGCTGCTACTCCTCTCACAAAAATACCTGCAGGAAAATTATTACTCCTTGAGGCATTCAGTATTTGAAGCCTTTCTAAGATTTCTCTGGTCTGAAAACTTATTTTGAAAATTTACAGTTGCTAGGTGATATCCAAGCAGTGGTCAGTAATTGTGATTGAAGACATAGGCTTTCACATCAAATTCCCATTTCATGATTGCTGTTCAAGAAAAAGGAAAGGCAAATTTTGGTAGAAGCAGCACAAGATTTAGCCACCATCAACACCCATACAACAAAGTATGATGAATGTTCATGTTGTTATAATTCAGTATTGATCCGTTAAATCAAGCATAAAAAACAAGAAAGGCGTGCTGCTGAAACAGATGAGTGAAATATTACATTTCAGTAAATATTTTCCAATAACTCTCTTGACATATTTCTCAGTTTTATACATTAATAATGTTCAATCCATATGACCTCATTGTTAGAAGGATAATAATGTTCTAAAGCTAGTCTACCCAGTATATTTTACACTCTTGTAAAAACAAATGTATTCTTTTAATCCTCCTTAAGCATAAACATATATTTATGTTTGCAATTAGGCTATGTAGTTAGTTTTAGACTGAGACTCCTATCAAAGGTAAAAACATTATATGAGACTATATGTTCTTGTTGAAATTTCCTGGCACTAATTTTTTTGTGCGTGCAGAAAATGAAATATGCTTGATTTCTTTCAATCTCCCACTCGTCTTTAACAAACCACTGCCTTGAAAAGTCAAAGTTTCTTTTAGGCAGAATGCATCCATGCCAAAAAGTGTTAAGATTGACCTGGAGTTAGGGCTATATCTAACCACATGAAAACTTTTGCAATTCTGCAGAAAACTACACTGCAGGAAGGAAAGAACAAAAAGATTTCGAGAAAATTAGAAATGCAAATAAATTGAAACCTTCAGTCCCAATTCATCAACTGATTTTGAGGAGCATTTTTCTGTATCCAATGATTGATCAGTAGATGGGAATTACTCAATGATCAACTGAAGCAAACCATTTCAGGAATGACACCCAATTTCACAGTGTTTGAAATAGACAGAAAAAAAAATATAAGCTTTCAGCATTTTGCTGGTCAGCTTTAAAAAGAAGAGTAATTGTCTGTGGTCTACAATAAAAGGGATTAAAGTGCAATAAGAAAAGAGGGAAGCCATAAACACAGAGAGACACAAACCTCAGTGACAAATGATAAGGTAGACTATGAGGAGAACCAAACCTGGTCAAGTCAAACTAATTGATGAAATCATTATTTTTTCTCCATTACCTGATCTAGGACATTGCCAAATGGGATACTAATGAAAAGAGGAAAGTCATAAACAAAATATATGGTGACACAAACCTGACAGACAAACATAAATGAGACAATGATCCAAAACAAATGTGGTCAACTTACACTAATTGATGGGCTACCAAGGAACTGCAGGAAAATGGGAAGCTTGCTGCTGCTAAGCATGCAAACCTGAGGGTCCAGGATCTTGCCAACAGTCTTGGAGCTATGCAAACTGATGATGGAATGTGCACTGGAAGGGGAGCAGGGAGGAAGAAAGTTGGAATAGGCACACGGGTGTTAAAGAGGTTAGCCACTTGTAAAAGAGAGGTGCTTGTCTCAGTGAGCCCTGCATCTCCTCACCAGAGGCTCTCCTGTCTTCATGCAAAATCTCTTCTTGATCTCTTCTTGACTACCTCTGTGCAATCCCCTATGCTCTCTCTTTGTGTGTATGTGTGTGAGTGGGTGCTGCAGGCACCAGGAGCTGCCAGGGCCAGTGTGAATGGATGTGGGATCAGCAGCTGGAGTCAGGCTAGAGGTGTAGGCTGTGATCTGGTAGGGGCTGGGCAGGACAGAAGGGGCCATGTCAGTACTCTGGGGATCCACTGATGTGCACATTTGTGTAAAGCAGGAGTGTGCTGAGTGTGTGCTGTCACTACTGACATTCAGCCTCTTCCAGAGGGGGGAACTGTCTGTCTTTGCAAGTGTTTGTGTCAGTCCTGCAAGCAGGTGATGTTGAAGGCAGCTCCTTGTCTGTGGCAACCTGTGTCACCATTCTGGGTATGTCTATGCACGTTCCTCTTAGTATCAAGCACAAAACATGTTTCTTATTGTTTTCTCTGTTCGTTGATTACATTTTATGACTAATTTAGTGTGATACCTCAAACATAATTGAGAAACAACAGAGAAAACATATTAATACATTTCTCAGATTATCAAAGTTCTCTCAGTCACTTCGTTGGAATATGCCATCTCTGCTCACAAAATTGTTAACTTAAATCAGAGAGAGAACTGACAAAATCATTAAATACTTCCACCATATTGAATATCCAACTTTATTTCCCCAGGCTTAAAAAGTCAGAAATTTAGAGCTGATTAATCATTTGTAAAATGAATTAGTAAGGTTAGCAATTATTTAATTCACAATTTATCAATAGTTTTTTTGTCTTCTCATTACTCTTGTCTGCTTTCAATTTGGATGTCAAATGTGCTTTAATTTAGGTTACCAACAAAAAAATCTCATTGAAATGGAGTGCTATGTATATACTGTTGAAAACCATATAGCTCTGGTTGCAGTTTCACAGAACTGGACCTAAATTTCTCACCATACTGTCACATTAGGAACCCAGGAAATCCTGTTAGGGCTGCAAATGTTTTATGTCAGTGGTATTCTTCAGCTGCCTTACCTTGCAATCTACAGAAACTAACTCAAAATACAAATATCAAATACAATACCTCTTCCTAGTCTGAAACTTGGTAATTCAGTCATGGGAATGCAAACTTAGAATATCCTTTTTTTCTTTCTTTTTTTTTTTTAACATAAAACTTGAAAAAGGAGGAGGGTATAATAAAGGACTATTTTTTCATTAAGCTTAAAGGCAAGTAAAAAGTGTAACTAGTTAGATTTGAGTTCTTTCAGCCACTAAAAAAAACCCCAAAACACATTAAAAAACTAATGCCAAAACTGAATAAACACTGTATTTTGACTAATAAATCCAAGTTCTATCTAGTGAGAAACTGTGGGTATGAAACAGCGAGAAAAAAAGGATTTTTCTCCTCTATCAGAGAAGAAACTTGATAGTTATCTGCAAACATAATATATAGCTCTAGAAATGTCTCTACTGTGCTCCACAACTACTGATGACATCTCTTGACTTATTCTTCTGGAAATACAAAACTGGCAGAAAATCCAGCCATTGCACAACATATAATCATAAAGTCAAACAATCATAGAAATCCCAAGTTTGTAGGACCCTCAAGGATCATCAAGGCCAACTTCTTGTCCTGCACAGGACACCCTCAGCATGAACACTGGAAGTTTAGAAAGGAAATAATGCAGTACAACATGACCACAATGTTCTAAACAATCATGTTCAACATACATATTGAGATTAAAGATTTATTGTTTCTGTTCTAAGCATACATGTTGAAAAAAGAAAACCAAAACCAGAGTGTGACACAGATTTCTGCTTTTAAATTAACATATTAGTATATAACACTGCTTATGTAATTACCTCAGATGCTTTGTGAACGGAAATCTAATACCCATTGCAAAAATTACACTGCAGCAAAAAACATGGAAAATGGAACTGTGAAGAAAAAGAAATAACAACATGATCAAGTCAATAACATGGATGAATGCCTCATTTACATAAACTATACCAAAGAATTGATATTGAAATAAATTTTAAACCATGGGGAAAAATTAGTATTTTTTTTTGTCATTTAACATGTGAGAAGCAGGGTGTAGTGGGTCGACCTTCACTGAATGCCAGGCAGCCACCAGAGCTTCTCTAACACTCCCCTCCACAGCTGGAGAGGGGAGAGAAAATATAACTGAAGTTCATGAGTTAAGGACTGGCAGAGATAACTCACTGAATAGCATCACTGGCAAAACAGACTTAATTTGGGGATGTTAACTGAATTTCATCACTAACAAAATCAGAGCAGGATAATGAGAAGTGAAACAAGACCTTAAAAACACATTCCCCCCGACCTCTCCCTTCTTTCCAGCTCTACCTCCTCCCCCAGCAGTGCAGGGAAACAGGGAATGATGGTTATAGTCAGGTCATCACACGTTTTTTCTCCTGCTGTTCAGGGAAAGGAGTCCTTGCTCTGTTCCAACATGGGGTTCCTGCCACAAGTGACAGTTCTCCATGAACTTCTCCAATGTGAGTTCATCCCACAGGCAGCAGTTCTCCAAAACTCGGGGTCACTCTTCCACAGGGTGCAGTCCTTCAAGGACAGGCTGTTCCTGTGTGGCTCCCCAAGGGCTCACAAGTCCTACCAGGACACCTGATCTGGCACAGCGTCCTCTCTCCATGGGTCTGCAGATCCCTTCCAGGACCCTGCTCCAGACAGGTCTCCCATGGAGTCTTGTCTCAGGCATCCACCTGCTCCAGTGTGGGTTTCCTCCCCGGGCTGCAGGTGGATCTCAGCATCCCCCTGTTCCTCCCTGGGCTGCAGGGCACAGCTGCCTCACCTCACAGCTACAGGGGAATCACAGCTGCAGTGACTGTACCACCTCCTGCCCCTGCTTTTCCACTTATCTGGATGTCTGCAGAGTTGTTCCTCTCACATTTTCTTGCCCCAACCTTCTCTGGCTGCAATTACATCGGCACAATAACTTTCCTTCATAAATATGCTATCACTGAGGTGCTATGACCACTTAGATTGGCTCAGCCCTGGTCAGCAGCACATCCATCTTGGATATGTCTGCCATTGGCTCTGCTGGACGTGGAAGAAGATTCTGGCAGCTTCTCATCCCTGTAGCCCCCACAACTAAAGCTTGGCAATATAAAGCCAATACATAGGGGAACAACAATTTAGGAATAACAGAACAGTTGGAGAAGGCAATAAAAATCATCTATTCTTTGTTTGTCATGCATAGAATCACACAAGACACAATTAATGAATGTTAGACAATATTAAGAAAGAAAGTACTACCATTCCACAGACTCACTCCAAAGTGAGCCTTCAATGTTCTCTTTCATGCAGACATGCAAAAATTATTTCAAATTCATATGAGATTCAGATACTGCAAAACCAGAATAAAGATGTACTTTGAATACTCAAATTATCTGATGTATAAACTATGCTGGTAGCCTTCAAAATCCAAATATTAGATCCATAGCCTCATGGAGAGCTGTCTGAGAGTCAGCCTGGCGTTTAAAAGTGATACCAGGGTCTCTATTTGTACTAAATGTTGTCCATCATGTTCCATGGCTTTGAAAATAGTAGACAGACAATGATGATTCAAAGCTTCTCAGTTATAAGACATGGGCATTAGAAGGTAGCAGATTTAAAGACAGACAGTAGCAGTACCTTGGCACACATGCTGTGCCCTTGCCTGTGCAGGTGGCTCATAGGGATGCTGACTGGGATGCCTCAAGTACACCTTGGCTGTCCTCCTCTCTCCTCCACTGGATCCTCTCTCTTAAAATGTGAGTGGCACCATTAAGGAGCTGTGGTACAGTTGCTGCTCATTATAGGTCCGACTGAAACATACAGTAATTTCACGACTATAAGGCGCACCCTTTTGACTAAAATTTTCCCTCGAACCCAGAAGTGCACCATATAGTCCGGTGCGCCTTATCTGAGGGACAAATCGGCGAAAGTTGACAACCCGGAAGTGCGAGCCGCGAGGGGGAGTGGCCCCGCAGCAGGGCTGGGCTGGGAGGGGGAGGGGCCCCGCAGCAACGTCGGGATGCGAAGGGAGAGGGGCTCCGTGGGGCGGGGAAAGCCGGCATCGGGGCAGCCCCGGCGCGGGGTGGGGTAGAAAGCCACCGAAATCGGGGCAGCCCCGGTGCGGGAGGGGGTAGAAAGCCGCTGAAATCGGGGCGGTCCCGGCGCGGGGGAGGGGAGAGCCGCCGAAATCGGGGCAGCCACCGCATGGGGAGCAGGGGAGTCACCGAAATCGGGGCAGTGGCAGCAGGGGGCCTGCCGGCATCGGGTCACCCGGAGTGCCAGGGGACTCCTGGAGAAGCAGGGCCCCAGGGACGCTCCCCGGAGTGGCAGCGGCCATGCCCGGGCCCCAGGGACGCTCCAAGGAGCGGTGGTGGCCATGCCCCATCCCCGGGGATGTTCCACCGAGCGGTAGCGGCCATGCCCCATCCCCGGGGACGCTCCACCGAGCGGTAGCGGCCATGCCCCATCCCCGGGGACGCTCCACCGAGCGGCGGCGGCCATGCCCTGGGCCTGTCGGGTACAGGCCGGCCCAGGGGCCAATGGCTGCTGGGTTGAGGCGGGGCCTCGGCCAGCAAACGCGCAGGGGGAGCTGGGGGTGGAGCCTCACTGCAAAAACAAAAGTGCGCCTTATAGTCCAGTGCGCCTTATCTGATCTACATGTTGCGAATTTTGCGGGCTGTCGGCGGGTGTACCTTATAGTCCGGTGTACCTTATGGTCGTGAAATTACTGTACTTACTTCTCAAGAAAAAGAAGAAAAGTGAGCTTAGAATATTGATTGTACTACCTTTGGGTAGAGAAATCCAAGTGAGAATTTGCAGGATTGACAACCTTTTATAAATTAACAAAAAAGTACAGAGCAATGAAGTTCAACTCTTTCTGTCAAGCAGAAATATAAAGAATGAACTTCCATAATCTTATATAATTGTATTAATACGTGAATGAAGAGGCACTGCAACTGCTCAGGGATGAGCTGTCTAATTCTCAAGGTCACCAGATGATTTAGATATGATGTTTTATTTTTCAAATGTAGTTGAGGACCCCAATTGGACAAATTGATAGGGAATTTATTTTTTAATCACTCTTCTATTATCTTTAAATTGGGACCTAAAATATTTTGGAATATTTGACGACTTAAGAATGTGGAAATTAAAATACTGATCCTCTCAAAAATACTGACACCTAAACAACACAACGTCCTTAAAAGGGAAGGAAATGTAATCAAATTTCTCAAATATTTATCATTACAAAACATTTCCTGGAAGCCTTAAGAGGAACTGTGATCCTGATGATGCTATTCTCTTCATCTACATATAGCCCTTTATAAACTATGCTGAAATAGATTTTGCTGATGGACATTTTAAAGATGGAAACAGTGGACAACATCTATAATTTTCACCACACAGGAAAGTTCATGGTCTCCAGTAGTAAAACAATTCAGATGAACTGCAATAATAACCTCACAAGTCAATACATCTTTTAGACAGAGTATTTTGCAACGTTGACCTATACCATCTGATGCACTGATTATATTTTTCTTTCCTGTTACAAATGAATCATTCTAGATTTCCATTAAGGTTGTTACTGTACAGAAAGTAACTATGGCACTAAGTTATTAGTCATCAGAATCTAAACAAATGTGATGAATTGCAACATAGATTTTGGCTTTGGTATGATTTCACTTTGTACAAAATCCCTGAAAGCAGTATGTACTTGATTGATGGCATCTGTTTGTTCTGTTCTAATAAAACAAGCTTGCTCTGTCCTTATGCTAAAAAACAGTTGACAAGCAATACAGTTATATTGTAATGTTGCTGCCAAGAAAGTCACAGTAGGCACACAGTACCTGAAAGGCCAGTACAGTCCCTGAGATTACCTTGCCTTAGTTGGAGCACAGTGCTAAAAAAACAAAGTTTGCATTTTGATCCTTGTGTGGGCTATTCACTTAAGAGTTGGATTCCACATGGGTCCCTTCCAACTCAGATTATCCTGTACAAATTTAGGACTATGACACCTGTGGCACACACATAGAAAGGAAAAACTGCACTCAAATTTCTGTCTTTTGATTTTTTTTGTCCTTTTGTTTTCCAGAATTTCATATCTATAAATTATAATCTTTAATTCCCATTTAAATATATTCAGGAACAGATATTAATACGTTGACAAATCTAACCTTCTGAAATGTTTCAAGTTGTTTTGGTGGAGAATGATTTTTCACAGAGTGTATGATTCCAGTTGGTTGTGTATTGCTAACAAACAAGTACCAGACAGAATAGAAGATATATGGAATGTTCCCTCTTCTATTATTCAGTGTGCTTTTCATGGGCACATATTTTGTTAAAGATCTTATTGATTCATGTATTATGAAGTATTACAAGTTCAGCCTCTAACAGTTCACCCCATCTGTAAAGTTCTAAGTAAGGCTTATTGAATAATACATTCAGGACTAAAGACACAAATCCCAGTGACCTGGAGAGCAAGTTAGGAGGTGAGTCAGAAGACCTGTAGTATCTCTTCACACACACAAAAATAAAAAAAAGAATTTAAAACTTCCTCATGGGAAAAGATCTTGAAAACGGCACCATTTTCCCCTCCAAAATCATAACCAAAACCTGAATTATTTGGAGGACTTTCATCCTGATTAAATATCAAGTATGGATTTTACATTACATTGCTGTTAAAAATGTCAGAAACTCAGGACTTCAGTTAAAAACCCACCTTCAAATGAATACTGAAATGAGTAAACCCCAGTACTGGATGTACTTTTCCTTTTTTTCTTCTTTTTTTCTTTTTTTTGTCCCTATCACTTTTCTTCTACTCTACATAAAAGCAGAATCTGAATAAGAAGAGTGCAGAAAGTCTCTGTCCATGAAGGACACTAGAATTGGTGGGAAAAATACCCAGTCATGGTCAAAGGCCTTCCATAAGCTTCTAATGTGAATCTTCTATTAACTATGGTTAGGGTCACTCATGTAGATTTTCTGGATTATCATTATTTAGAGTGAAATGCTTGTCTTACCCCATGTAATTTTAAAAAACACGTGAAATATTTGTGAACTAGAATTTGTAACATATATATCAATCTGTTGAATTTAGCTTCTCTTTTTGTTCTTCCAAAGCAACTGTACACATAGCACATGCAACCCTTCAATTATTTTATATTTAAAGTTTCTTCCTAAAGTATTTTTCCTTTACTTTGAAGGTAATGAGAATTTCCGAACAATGCAAGTGGAAGTTTGTCATGTGATATTAATTCTGTTCCGTAAAGGAGTGATATCAAAACCCAAGTGCTTTAACTGAGTATTATTTTTCAGTATTTTACACAGAACACAGAATACTCCATTCCAATGAATCACGATACATTAGACATGGGATAGGATTATAGATAACACAAGTTATTTTCAGAGTACACATTGTGAATGATTTACTTGCACAGCTCTAAATCCGAATTAAACTTTTTTATTTTAATAATTAAACAAGGTTGTCTTAATGACTTTTTAATAATAGTATAGAAACATAACATGCAGGTTTGTTTATATATTATACTTCCTCTCCAAGGTTATCGTGGTATACAGCAGCATAGTTATTTGCATTCATTATCAGAGTGGTAAATTTGATTTTACCAGCCTAGGAAGATTTAATTAGAGCAATTTCACGACCATAAGGC
>PYHW01010703.1:1458260-1474544 GCA_013186435.1 Turdus rufiventris
GGGTTCGAGGAAAATTTTAGTCAAAAGGGTGCGCCTTATAGTCGTGAAATTACTGTAATTTTAAAAACATGTCAAGGAATAAAATTTGTCAAGAAAGTGCATCATTGTGACACAAATAACTTGGTTTGAAATTCATAATTAAATACTGAGCATCTTTTAAATCACTGATATGTAGTTTAACAAGCAGATTTTGCATTCACTCCTTTAAAGTTTGGAATCAATTCTCATTAATACATGACTCTGGAATAAGAGGTAGCCTAAAAAATAATCCTTTTTGCAATTTACATAAAAAGACAGTTGAATTAACACTGAAATACTGACACATTACTTCAGAATAATAAAGGTACATTAGCTTAAGTGAAAAGCACAACCTTTTATTTTCCTTAATATAACTAAAATATCAAGGAAGAAAATGTTGAAATTTAAATCTAACTAAATGCCACATTTGACACTTAATGAAGTACAAACCTTGAGAAAGTTAACACATGAAGATACGGAAGTTAACAATGTACTTCAGCAACACAGTTTCCAGAATAGGAGATAGTTGTTTTGTTTTTTTTTTTCTTTAAGACTCACTGCTCCTATAAGGAATTTTCATCAATTTGGCAGCATAGTACAAATAAAAAAAAAATATTTCCGTACCTATTGTATTTTCCTGTTCTCTATCTATAGCAGCTATCATAGCATCTCAGATATGTATAACTAGAACAAGTTTCCAGCAGGACAAAATCCATGGTCCATGAATTTCTTATAAATGGGTATTTATGGGAGATGCTTGAAAATTACACTTGATTTTCTAATATTGATCAGAATTCAAAAATACATATTGAATTTCAGTAAGACTCCCAATCCTTCTGACTGACCCCTTCTCTAAGCAAGATTTTAATGAATACCAAGGTGTAGCTTTTTCTAAAAAAAAAAATCTAAACTAAAGGGGGATAGATGTGTGAGAATGTCCGCAGTCAGTTGGAGACAAAAAGATAAGATACTAAGAATTGTTAATTTTAGTGATCATTTTTGTTTTCTATACGATCTCATAAAAGCCTGTGTTACACCAATTTCCTAAAAATCAAAATAAATATTTGATATTTGGATACATTTTAGAAGGCTTATAGGGATGCTTGCTTTTTATGTCTTGTTAATCTGGAATAGCCTGGACAAATGCAGAATAAAATTAATAAACAAAACTTTCCAGTTGAGCAAGCTCTCTGGAAAAATATAGGTCACATACCCTTGCAGGAAAAAAAATAAAATTAAAAAGCTTTCAGTTGCTTTCAACTAAAACTCGATAGACTAAGCAAATAATTAATCCCAAGATAATACACTTTAAAAATACTATACTTAAGATAAACTTTTACACAGAAACAATATTAAGTTATTAGAGGCAATTCTAGTTCAGAATTCTAATAGAATTCAAACAGAATTCTAATTATCATATTCGAAAAAAATCCTGAATCTACCCTAGGAAGGTAGCAGCATGATTAAAAACCTACCCTGTGAAAGCAATACTGCATTATTTCATCTTCCTGTGTGTATTTTGGTTTAACAAATGTCTCCATTCATACTTCCACTTCTTAATAGGATCACCCCAACTACAGTGTGTTTGGTGGTGCAGTGCAATCCCTCTAACTCAAAATCACTCTATAAAACAATCTCTTCTTACTGGCATTATATCATTTATCGTATCAGTCAGAGAGGACAGAGCTATTTTATTAATTTTCAGCACTGCAGGTTCAAAAGTTCATCTCAAATTTTGATGGAAATTTCATGTCTGCTTGCCAGAGACTGAGACTTCTAGAGAGGACAGGAAAAGCATAATTGAAATAAATGTTATTTTAGATAGACAGATGGATACCTTTTCATGTTTTTGTTTTTTTCCCCCTCTGTAATCCAAAAGATGATTCTTCACCTAGAAAAAGATTTAAAGTTTCTTTCAAATATAATCTGCTTAGGAAGCAAAGTGCAAACAAAAAAGCTTCAGACTAAGGGGAAAGAATCCATATGCTTTTCCAACAACTGAGAATATAGTGCAAGTGATTTACAAAATCTTTTTTTTTTTTTTTTTTTAATCCTAGGTTTTAGGAAAAAAATACCTATCAGATAGTTACTGATTTGACTTTTCCATAAAGAACAAATTCTGAACTGCACACAAGAGCTGATGCACAGGCTGTCTCCATCTGGTGATTAAACAGAGTGTGATTTATTTGAGATCCAGTAATGAGGGATTAGGAGGGGATGAGGCAGAGAATTTTCTGCCTCAGCATATCATAAGGCTTCTACATGCACAGGCATAACAAAGAATGGAACAGAGGGGAGAGAAACAGCAAACCGTGAATGCTGTCAGTGCAGCATTCCTGCAAACTATTTAAGTATTCGGTGATGCATGTACACACAAATCAGTTAGGAAAAACAGAAAGAAAATACATTGGCCAGCAATATTAATCTTAATGCAAATTACCTTATTATTATAAATTATTCTAATTTTTTTTTACTATAGAAAAATATAGTAAAACTATTTGTTTATTACTATTATGCAGAACTGTTCCTTCATGCTCTCACCCCAATGGTTTCCTGCTGTCATGTGGGCACTTGTTATAAGGGCAAAAAGACTGGTCACCACCTGGGGCACCTGAAACTTCTACTTTTATTGTAGCAGCTGCTCATTTAGTTTTCTCTGTCCCTTTGACCTGCTATGCCTCAGACCCACGAATATTTCTGTTACATCACCTATGCTAAATTAGCTCACACCACCCTTTGGGTGGAGATTCCTGTCATGTGAACAGGAATGGTTAATCCAGAAAAACTAGATTTCCAAATGTTTGGTAAAAATACACCTAGTAACTTTCATTGTATCACTTGAATATTATCATATTAGTAGTATGACAGAGACTTTAGAAGAACTTTCTCAATCCCCTTGTTTTCAGACGTTTAAAACCTTTTCAAACTTAAGAGAAAAAAAAGATTGGAGTAACGAGAAACAAGACTAGTAAGTTGAGTCCCATTTTCCTTAAAATCTATGCTCAGAGGTTTTCTTGCACAGACCTTTCTCCAATTTTATGTTCTCTTCTGTTTCTGTTCTTTTTTCTAAACACAGACAAACCATGCAACTTCTTCAAGCATCACCTACCATTCATGACAGGCACAACATCTTTTGCTGCTCATTCAGACTCATGATTATTTTCTAATTTGTTTCCCCCTTGCTGCTCCACTGTCAAAATATTCTAACATCTCTTTAATTGCTGCTTAATAACTAACAGCAACTTCACATATTTTAAGGAACAGAAGAAAACTATTTATTTTATTACTTCCTCGAAGATAAGCACAGTGAATAATCACGACTAAAGGTAATGAATATTATCAGAAATAGCTGCATTTCTCCAGTTGCTCCCAGCTCCTGGGATTCTGATTAAAAAAATATGTAATTTTACTGTGAAAATATGAACAGTTATCCGTTGTATGATTTAAAAGACAAATGCATGCTCTTGCTATGAAAAGTTGCACCACAAGTGTAAGTCTATCAACATAGTCTCCAATCTATTTCAAAGCAAATAATAAGTCATCACAAGAGTCCTTTGCTATTTCACATTCACTTTAACAGCACCTAATGCCTTTTTAATTTTGATTCTCTCAAAATGTAATTATAGAATGTCATAACTGAAGTTTTCTTGCAGGATTAAATTGACGACCTCATCCTTGTATGGAAAAAAGTGAAATTATTTAAGAATGGGAGAAAAACATCTCTGTCTCACACATCAAAAATAACAACAGCATAGAGCATTCTTTTTGGTGCATTGTCTCCAATAAGACACCTTTCCTCAGCTGCAATTTTCCCATTATGATTGTTAGTCTGTATTTTTCCAGTAATAGCAATTACTTTACATTTCAATTAGAAGCCTGAAAAAACCCTGAAGAATTGCCTTTCTCTTTAAGAAAGGTGACAAGAATCATACCCTATGAGCTAGTGAGACATCATGCAACTCTGCAATACCTCTAATGCAAAATTACATTATCAAAGTAAATTGGAAATGTTGAGTAAGATTACTACTTTGTCCTTTTAATAACTTTTAATAACAGAACACATTAATAATATCACAATTCATATTGAATCCACTAAAAAAAAAAAATCATGCTACAGAATGCCTAAAGAAATTTCACATATGTTGCATGCTGTAAGAAATGTCACCCCGTGTAATTGCTGTGCAATTATAGATAACTATTTCTGATGTTCTCTCCACACTTCATTTGCAGTGCCACTGAAGAAATCAGGAAATGTTAAATTAAATACACCTTCTGAAAATCAGAGAGCAGTCACAGTGGGTATCTCAGGCATGATCTTGGAATGGTAAAACTGTGGGCTTATTTGTCATAGCAGTGCCAACAGAAATAGAAAAAAAATTGTTATCCTGTTTCGTCATGAACTTTCCAGACACTGTTGCAACATTAGGACACTTAATTCTTTGTGAGACAAGCCACTACCTGTTGTCCTGCATAGGCTTTACTAAAAAGTCACCCCCATCTTTCTTATAATACTTTGGATCTAGGTGATACAATAGCGGTTTGTGAGCATTTCATTATTAAATACTATTGCTCACACAATAGTAATCATACTGTACATTTGTACATATGTACAATGCATACATTTTTGTGACTGCAAGAATGTTGACATGAGGAAATATTCCTCAGAAAAATCAACTTAATGAATCATTGCTTTATTTTCCTTCTTTAAAAAATAACTGATATTGCAAATGTTCTTCATCCCAGAGAGTATTTTGTGAAATAACAATGGCTGGTCACTATTGGAATGCAACCTTAAGCATCCAATTAAAACCAAATTTAAATAGAGCTCAGAGAGGTGCTGAAAAATTGGTCTATAAATTAATTATTTGACTGTCTTGTAAAGAGTATTTCTGTATTCTCTTTTGCCTATAAGAATATCTGAGTGCACCTGGGGTCCTTTCCAGCCAGTAATCCCATGACTAAGCCTTCTCCAACTAACACTTTCGCATGCCTCACTGAAAACACAGTCATTCAGAAGGCATAAGGCATATTTGCATTGGAGGGTTGAGGAAAGAGACACACACAGAGCTCTACATAAATCTCTCTGTTTTATTATACCAAAGTCTATTCAGATGGGGAATGAGAAATGCCTTTGTCAGCTCCAGTTTCTTTGAGCAGTTGACTCGTTGCAACACAAATATAGGACACACTACCTACACCAAGAGAGTAAATCAGAAAACTAGGATTTCTGCTTTCATACCCATGTAAATATCCAAATGTAGCATAAAAGGGAAGGCATGTAAAAGTAGGCAACACTTAAGAGCAAAAAAAGTACTGAAGAGATAATACTATTTTTGTGACTTTTAACAATATAAGCTACCAATTTCATCATTATTAGAACAAATTAATTTCTCTTCACTTAGTATACAGATACAGGGAGAATATGTTAGTAATTTTCCTTTTGGTATATTTTTAGTTTATATTTTCTTGATATATATGTTCATCTATGTACAAAGGTCTTTGCCTAGTCTTATTAAGTGGATGAAATTTTGTTCTGGGAACCTTCTTGCAAGTCTACTTGCTTATGGGAAAGCTATTTAATGGTTTTCTGCTTTCTTTAAGTTTTACTTGCTTGCTTGAAATAACAGGATTTTCCCCTACCATTCAATATATTGAACCAAAACAAACAAGATAAGGAAGCTCTTGGAAATCGGTATACAGGTTAATACTAATTTTATTAATGACATTTCATGCACAACTATTCAGTAACTGCTAGTAATGTCAAAACAGTTGTCAAATGTTAGTTGGCAACTATTAGTTGATTCAGTAGTTACTCACCAAAATGCAGCACTCAACAGTACTCAAACTATGAAACAATAATAATCATGAAAATAAGCTTACTAACTCATGAGTTTTATGAGCTTTATTGGTGCTGCTGAAAATAATGTTCAACAAGTATCTTGATAAAAATAATGTTTGAGGCAATAAATATCTAGACTGTTTGGAAATGAACAGCTATTTTATAAGAATATTCCTTGAGAAACCATAAAAAATACACTGTTCAGCACCACTGAAAGAGTTAATAGAAAGTAAATTGACACCCAGGAGTCACTAAAGACATAAAGAGATTATATGTGAGAACAAAAGATAAACTGTAATGGCTCAACTCTAAAAGAGAGTACATTGAATTAGATTTATCCCTTTTAAACGACTCGCCAACCAACCGACCAACATGAAGAATCACAGAATACAGACAGTAAAAGTTAACTTTGAATACTAAAATGAACACTGTATATTGCTCCCACTATGTCCTTGGATATATTGAGCGAATATATAATCTTTAATGTGATCTAAAATTTCCCTAGATGTCTTTTACTCAACACTAAAAGGTGGAAAAGCCATGAAAAGAGCAGATGCCATGGTACCAGTGGCACAACAAACCATAGCACAGGATCTTCTCATAAATAAAAATAAATCCCTTGTGCAACTTCACAGGCTGCTGTATTCATAGCTGAGTATTTCTAGTTTGGTTGGTGTCTCCCATGTGACTAGGCATTGAAAAAGTAGATCATTTCAGCTAATAAAAAAATGTTCAAACTTAAATAGGCTTTAGTACCACAAAAATAGTTTATCCATTGCTTGACAATTGCTAAGAGTTCTACAATGAAGTTCACAGACGGTGGGTGTATTTACCACAGTTTGAAAGATCGTATTTTACATAATACACAAACAACATAAGATAATGCATCCGATCAATAGATGTTCCACCTTCATTAAAGAAATATATAAAATTTCTCTGTAAGAATTCAGATGAACAAGTCATAGATAAATATACCATGTTAAATGTAGGCTACTAAAAACTACAAAATACAAAATGTTCATTGATACCTCCAAATGGAAAGGACAGTATAAACGCACGAATGTTAGGCCTTGGAAACAGTTATTATAGTTTTGTCACTGTGTGTCCAAAGCATAACAACTATCTGACCTGTAACATCATTGTCATCAAGGAACTCACAAGGACTTAGCCACTTTACAAACAGCTGAATTTCATTAAGTTGCATGGCACATAAGGTAGTGCTCAGTGCCATATTAAGAACTTTACAAATAGTCAAACTTTTGTGGAATCAAAAATATTAACCCAAGATGGTCAGGTTTCAAATTTGATTTAAACCCTCTTAGTAGGTTTCTTTCAATACCCATAATTAGAGTTGTTTCACACTGCAACTAAGTCTGAAGCCAAATTCAGGTAGTTAGGTAAAATTTCCAGTGCATTTCTTCCTAACACATCTGCAAAACATCAGACCCATCCAATCTTCTTATCCTGGTGAAAAATATCTTCAGGGCAAAGGGTACATAATTATCCAGAAACAAATTTATTCAGTCGTGATTTATTATCGCTATGCCAACACATGGACAGTGCACTAATGATTGAAAACTTTTCCCATGTATCATAAGTTATCCCATTGAAATCAATTCCAAAATTATATCTGAAGAGTTAGGTTACAGCTTTTTCTCATATGATGTAATTCCAGCCTCCCATGTTTAGTAGCCCAGATGGGTCCTAATTTCACAGATTCACAGAATATTCTGAGATGGAAGGGACCCATCAAGGATCATCGAGTCCAACTCTTAAGTAAATGGCCCATACAGGCATTGAACCCACACTGTGGTATTATGAGCAGCATGCTCTAAACAGCTGAGCTTATCTTAGGGTTAGGTAGTGTTATTTATGATGTCAGATCCATGTGAAGAAAATCTGTAGTTAATTTGGAATTCCTGAAAAAATAGAGTCTGGAGAAATTAAGCCTTTGTAGTCCTGAGGATATTTATGTCAAAGCATCAAATCTCCTACTACATTAAATGAACAAGAAAATAGAAAAAGGACAGTTATTTCACCTGTTCTTTCTCCTGATGGAGAGGAGTCATAGTATAAGGATGTACAAAGATAGTTTTCATGAGACTAGTGCTGATGAAGTCTGATATCATATCTAAACACTCGAAAAATAAATGAGCTCTACAAAAATTAAGATTCCCTTGGATTATGAACCATGTGTTGCCTAAGAGCAGAACTAAAATTCTTTTTATATTAAAGACATAAAAAAAAAAAAGGAAAAACATTTACTCCATTTTCTGTAAGGTCTTAAGACTATTTTTCATTCACTAACTAGTAGAAGACAGTACTGATAGTAATGCTGTCTGCACAGGCAGTAATTCTATTTCTTCAAATGTATTTTCCAATAGGTACACGCAGTATTGACCTGATAGTCCCGAAAAAAATGATTTTTCCTTCTTTGCTTACTATTCACCATCAAAGTAATGCAGAAATAGGCCTGTTACAGGAGTACATCCTTCAGAGTAAATGTCTATCGAGCCAAGAATTCCCCATGGTGGAAACTTCAAACCACTGTCTGTCATTTGTTTTAGTCAAACTTAATGTTGAATAAGGAGCTGCAGTGGCAGGCAGAACACAAAATGATTTTAGTGAGGCTAAAGCAAGCAAGATTTGTGTTGAAACATGCCAAGGACCAAACAACATAGTTCTTTTTATATGGAAAAAGTTCCATATATCCTGACAACTCTTAAATTCATTATCTGATGAGAATTACAGAAATTATAGCATTAAATTGGCTTTGATTCTTTTTTGGAAGAGAATAAAAAGGTGGAAAATTGTCTCCTTTTAATTTTTATGTTTTACTTTTTTCTTTCTTTCCCCTTTGCCCACACCCAAATTTGGAAATAAACCATTAAAGTGCGATGCTGTGGAATTAATGAGGTGAGACTGTAAGTAAACTGTCAGAAGAGGCTTCCTCTGTCTGGCAAATACTTTATATTAGTCAAACATACAGTACATGCATGAAAATGGCACATGACAAAAAATGTATGTATTACAAGCATACTTGTACTACAGGAAGATATGATGAAGGAAGATAGAAACAGCAATTCATTATACTGCTTTTCAATTTTATCTTTGTAAAGCTAATGGGACTGGTCAGGAGAATAAAGGCAGTAGATTGAGAAATTAAAAACTGAGGGTTTTTTCATACAGATATGAGGATGCAAAATTTCCACCAATATTGTAATTGCACAAGAGTGGGGAAAAATTTTTATCAGTGAAGGAAAATAAATACTTCATGTAGCCGAACTAAGCTCTACATTTCTTCTTTACATTTACAGCACAAACTTTCTGTGAGATTTCTTTTTAGTGAATGAATGAATTCACATGGGATCTCTAAAGAAAGATTCAGATCATTGTATCAACCATTAGCAAATTATTAACCAGCCATGTAATAAAATACACACATCAGCTTTACTTTGCTCTCTGGATTTGCCTGATGTCCTTGGCTTCTTCCTTAATATTCCATCTATCAATTTCTACCTCTGCACAATTTCCATACCTTACTGGTAGTTCATCGGCAGTGATACAAATGCTATATGCACTACGTTAACAATATGAGAGATATAAACCTGAGACAAAGATACATGCTGAAGACAAACAAAGGTTTTTTCTGTCATGTTCTTAACCAAATGGATTAACAGCTGTCATTTAATTTCTTTTCTTTGCAGCCATATGGTGCAGCACACTTCTGGAGTTGTCTCTGTAAAGCAATGAATAAATGAAGCTCTCTACATTTTTTTAATTCTCCTGATCCGTTAGGTAAGCATTACGGTGCTAGCCACAACTTCTAAAATCCTGTTTGGGAAATTATAACAAATTTCAATTGAAATTTCAGTACAGATTTTCAGAAATACAATTTCAGTTATGATTTCTACGAAGTGTATCAGCTAACAAAAGTTTGCTAGCATGCTATAGTTTCATGCTAAAATATGTGGACAATTACTAGGAAACATTAAACCATATAATGCCTAAAACTGACTTTAATGTATTATGTAGTATTATTTTAATTCAATATTTTTATAATAAATCAATGACATTTGGGGTGAGGGAACTAAAAACGTATGACCAAATATAAAGAAGTAAGAGCTTGGATGACAACAACCATGTTAAAGGTCCAGACTAAACAGATTTCCAGTGTTTAAAGTGCAAGAAGGGCAAAATGCCCTCAGGCAGTTAGAAATAAACTTAGGATTCAAACAGGGACAATTTAGTGCAAACTGCCCTCTTGCTATTTATCAAATGTGTGTCCACATACACAGACAGATATGTTGTACATTTGTCATTTTTTTAAACTAAAGTTATTGCCCAAGAAACTCACAAATTCACATACAAAAATAACTAAATGTTGGGTAAGGGGCATCATTTAATCTCCTGTCAAGGGCCTACTTATCTATCACAGATAGGTGGAATGCAAATTTAATTAAAACGAATGCAGCTCTGGGAAATATTATCATTTCTTCTATCTCATAAGTGTGCTTCAAATCAGATTTACTGCAGACAGAATACGTATGTAAAAATGATTTTTCTTTTAAAATATATATAATCTGAAAGGCCTTTCCTATACAGAATATATTCCTATTTCCATTCTTAGATTTATTATCAAGCTATTTTTTTTCTTCAAAGAGCTCTGTAAACACATAGCTTGGTTCAATAAATTTTGGGTCAAGCTTAATTTTAGCTTGACTAAATAAGTTTTAAGCTCAGAGGCCTATTTTGATATCATTTTATCTCCAGAAGCTTTCACTATAATTATTATTTTAGTAACTAGGACAATGTTTTCAGTGAAGTGTTCCTAAGGGGGACTTTTTTTTTTTCTTTTAGCCAGTGTGTCTGGGCTCCATGCATTAATCACTTTCAAAGACAGACAAATCAGTTTAAAATAAATGGCTGAAAATGTAAATGGGATATTAAAATCTTCAAAGTGTCTTTAAGACTCTATTAGTGCAGCCATACCAAATATTTTCAAAAATAAAACAATTTTTTTTAATCTAAAGTTACTGCATTTTGTTTTAATCCTGACCTCCAAATTAAATTAGGCTAGTGGCATAGTTCCTCCTCAAATCTGGCTGTTGTCTTCTGTTAAACTTGGTACCCATTAATTAATTTGAACATGAAGAATTTTTTGGCAATGATCTAGAACTCTCAGGGGCACTATATGCTAAATAACCTTGCACAACCCATAGCTAAGGGTAGATTTCTGTTTGCCATTATTTATCATAGTACATGTTCTAATTTCTATTCAAAGAGACATGAACACAGCTACTTATCATTATCTGTGAATCTGCAAAAAATAAACAGGTTCTTACTGCATTCTGACTGCATAAAAATGAGATAGATTAAATTAATTTCATTTCTGCTGAAGATATCCTTGTTTTATTTTACAGAAGAGTTAACTAATCTTTAGTTCAGCAGTTTCAGACTTTAAAAAGGAAATTACAAAAAAACTCTTTCATTTTTCTTTTTAAAAAAAAAAAAAGCTAATTTTTTTTTAAGTATTGCACTTTTCAGCAGTTTAACTAGCAAAAATTTGAATTATCAACATAATAGGCAGAAATAATTTGATAAAAACATGTCAAATCCTACTATATACAACCTCCCATTCTGCTGCACTTGGTCTTACTGTTTGTGTAACTTCCAGCTAGATGTTGAAATTGTCACGGAACACTGAATATATCAGGAATTTCTATGTCCAATTTTAAAGGTATCATAGCAACCCTGTAATATCATTCTTCTCTTAAACCATTTGGTTAATTCTTTTTAAATCTCTCTTTTTCCTTGATGTTGCAATTTTAATGTGATATAGAGAGCTGAAGACTCCTTTCTCTTATTTATACTGCTACATGTTTACAGTACATAAGAAAATTGGATGTGAGCATCTTACCTCATTCCTTGACTGGAGTAAGGACATAAGCACACCTGTGTGCTGGTGCTGGATTCCAGTCTATCCAGGACATATTAGTGTAAGTTTTATCTAGGCATGGTTAGATATTGAAAAAATTAAAAACTAAATTACCTAAAACTAAATTTGAATCAAGTATTTCTGGAAATGTCTTTTCTATGTCTAATACTGACCTAGTTATTCTGAAGGGCATTTGCAGTTGCACAGGTGTAACTAACACTGTTGAATATTTTTTTGAAGTTAAAAATACTAATCAACTAAAATACTAAATAATTTCCTTTTTTAAAAAATATTTTTAATCTTCCAGTGATTAGTTGACATTTTATTCTAGACTTGACTTCAGAGATATGTATACTGCAGAAGATTGCTTCCATCACTTATTCCTGTGACTTTGTTTCTTAAGTAGGTACATAAAGTGGAAGCCTGTGGTAGGAATAGGGCAGGCATATGTGCAGATGTGCTCAAATTTATGTCATCTGACAAGGATCTGGGTTTGGGTATTAAGTTTCTTAAGAGAAATCATCTTCAGAATATTTTTTGGATTAAAGTATTGTAGAACTGATTTTTTTGAAGAACAGAAGGAAAGCAAAACATAAGCTTTATAAAGGTGTTTTTACTCTCCCATGAAAATAGTAAAAAAAAAAAAATACAGTCCAATTTCTGTAAGTGTTTGTATCAAATGTTAAAATAAAACAAAAAAGAAGCTTACAGTGGATGCAAAAAAAAGGAAAGGTATCCTGGGAGGGAAACAGAGAAATTTTCCAAGCATCCAGGGATCAGGTTAGGAAAGCTAAAACCCTGACAGAATTAAATCTGGTCAGGGACATCAAGGGTAAAAACAAAAGCTTCTACAGGTACATCAGTGATACAAGGAAGATTAGAAAAAATGTAGGTGCTCTCTGGAAGGAAATGTGAGACTTGGTAACAGAGGACACAGGGAAGGCTGAAATAATCAATGGTTTTTTTGTCTCTGTTGCCACCCGCAAATGTTTCAGCCAGAGTGCCTGAGCAGTGGAAGGCAAAGACAGGTACTGGGAGAATGAAGAGGCTCCCACTGTAGGAGCAGTACAGGTTCGAGACAATTTAAGGAACCTGAAGGTGAACAAGCACATGGAACCTGATGAGACGTATCTGCTGGTCCTGGCAGAACTAGTGAAGGAAGTGGATAAGCCACCATCCATCATATTCGAGACCTCATGGCAGTCCAGTGAAATTCCCATTGACTGGAAAAGGGAAACATAATTTTAAAAACAATTTTTTAAAAGATAAAAAAAGAAAGACTCAGGGAACTACAGGCCAGTTGTGTTATCTCAGCAGCACCTGAAAAGAATAGAATGCACCCTCAGAAGTTTGCCAAACACACCAAAATATGTGGTGACGTCCATATTCTGGAAGGAAGGAATGTTATCCAGATGGACCCTGGGGGCTTGCGAGGTGTGCCTGTGCAATCCTCATGAATTTCAACTAGGTCAAGTGTAAGAAACTCCACCTGAGTCAGAATAATTCTAAGCCCAAATACAGGCTGGGCCAAGAATGGACTGAAAGCAGCCCTGAGGAGAAAGTCTTGGGGATGCTGCTGGATGAAAGGCTGGATATGAGCAAGCAATGTGCACTTGCAGCCCAGAAAGCCAATCACATTCTGGGCTGCATAAAAAATGTGACCAGCAGATTGAGGGATGTGATTCTGTCCCTCTGCTTTGCTCTCACCAGACCCTACCTGGAGTGCTGAGTACGGTTCTGGAGAACCCAACATAAGAAGGACTTGGACCCATTGAAGCAAGTCTGGAGGACCACAGAGATGAGAAGAGGTCTGGAGGCTGGGAGAATTTGGATTGCTCAACCTGGAGAAGAGATCTTTTAGCAGCCTTCGAGTACCTAAAAGGGGCCTACAAGAAAGACAGAGGGATTTTTACAAGATTACATAGTGGCAGGACGAGGGGGAACAGCTTTAAACTGGAAGAGGGTAGTTTTAGATAAGATATCAGAAAGAAATTATTTACTGGGAGAGTAACAAGGTAACAGAAGAGGTTGCCAAAAGAAGTTATGGACACCCCATCCCTGGAAGTTCAAGGCCACTCTGAGCAACCTGGTCTAGTGAAAGATATCCCTGACCGCTGACCGTGGTGGGGTGAGGGAGGGGGACAAAACAGGACAACACTAGATGATCTTTAAGTCTTTTCCAACCCAAACCATTCTATGCTTCTATGCTTCTATATACAATATTTGGAAAGGAAGAAGAAGAAGTAATTTTAAAATCTTGGGTATATTGAGAAAGCATACCAAATAGGACAATAAAGAAATAAATAAAAATTGATTCAAGTAAAAGGAAAAATTACATTAGAGCTAAAAATGTGATAGAAGCCATTTGATAAAGAAGGCTTTTCTATTGCTTTATTTTAGTTCAATACTTTCTCTTCTTAATAATCTTTTTTCTTCAAAATGTGAGAAATTAGATACAGGCTACATAGAAATTAAGATTAGAAAAACTTTACAGTAAGTACTGTCTTTCAATATCAAAAATCGGAACCTTTTCTTCTGTTTTGCTGTTTTTGAGTCAATGTTTCTTTAAAGTACTTCTTAATATACTTGATTTAAATTGATGTGATTTAGATGTAACCACTTATCAACGCATTCAAAATACTGTAAGAAGAATAGAGGGAAGAAAATCTAGTCTGCAAGTTGAAAGATGAAAGTCAATGACACTTTCACATTACTACAATGATACTGCAATACTACCTATGTCATTTTTGCTTGACATATGATTAACTTCCATTATTAAACTGAAATATCAGTTTTATTGGAGTATTTTAGAAAAGAACATATCCAGCCCTGGACATGGAATCTGGGAGACCCCTGAGGATGGTCTCTCTAAAATCTTTGATGGGGCCTGATGACCTTTCCAAACAGACTAGTAGTCCCAGTTCTTCTCTATGAATTATTCATAGCATTGAAACCCAAAAGAAAACCTCAAATAGATTGGAGTTGGATTTAATTGTTTTAAGGAGAAGCATGCAGGCTCAAATGATCTCTGCCTTCAAAGACTGCTTTCCTGGATATCAAGAGTTAGTGGAGAATATGCCTCTTTTGCAGGAAGAATCTGAAGCTTTAGAGGTCAGGACTTTTTACAGACTCAGAAAGCAGTGTATTTAAAGAAATACTGTTTTCATTCACAACTACCATTATGATTTTTTTTTCAGATGTTGAGATCCTGCTTTTAAGAATGACCCTTACTGGTCAGAAGCTTCACTCAAAGGTGCCAAATGATGAGTGTGTCTCTTTCAAACAACACCTTGGCAAAGTTTTATTTTTCTGAACAAGATATTAAAGAAAAACATGCAAGACTATTTCACATGTTTGTTCACCATGTTTTCCTGAAGATAAATTTTTAAAAATAAATCACATTTGGTAGAAATTAATTCAAGTGTTAGTATGAAAATTATGTACACAAATAAATTTATTTTTTAGTTATTAAGCTGAAGCACAAATTTTTGCTGGTATTTGCTGTTATTTATTTTGATTATTTGGAGAAGGATTTTAATTCAAAGGCTCTTAATTTAAATTTTCAATTTCAATTTTTCACAAATATATGTAAAAATATTCAAAAAACTGTCAATATATAAACATCAAGCCTGAAGTAGTTTCATCTCTTGATAAGGCATTCATTTAAATTAGCTCAAAAAGCACATGAAATCACTGTTGATTCTAATGGGTCCCAGTTCAGCAAGATACTAAATTTAAGCACTATTAGACTACATGAAATGATCCAAGGCAGACGAATTTCATGATTATTCAGTGGAGCAATTCAGTAGTTGTTAATTGCTATCAGGGGACATGGAGACCATGCCTCTCAAATGGGCAAGCTCTCCTGGGGAGAAATACTGCTAGCATAAGGTCTTTTCTGCTCACACACTGATTAAATGAGCCAATTAATTAAGTACTCACATGTGAATTACCATGTGCCCAGAGTTTGGGGGAGCATTCAGCTAGAGTAGCAAATCGAGGAGGCAATTGCAAGTCAGGAAAAGAGCCATGGCAGGTGTCAGAGCCTTTCACCACCGGGAAAGCTAATTTCCTCCATCATATCCTTTTGCTCTGCTGACCAAAGTCAAAGTTAATGAGCCTGCTACTCTCTGTATTACATACAAATAAGTAGCAAGTAAGTACTCCTCTTAGAGTGGATTCATGGAAATAATCATCTTGTCATTGATAATTACTTAGTCACCAATTCAGAAATAAACTCCTGAATGTCTTTGAACAGCAATGCTTCTCTGAAATACTATTCTTCTACTCGTAACTCATTTATTTGACCAGTATTTTTAGCTCCAAACCAGCTTTTTTTCCTCCCCATTTTTCCTTCGCTCACCAGAGCATCTGAAAAAATTAGTCAGTTTGTCCAAAGTTTATTTATACACCAAAAATGCTCTCTGAAACATTCTTCTTTAAATGTATCTTTCAGTTTCTCCTTTCTTCTGGGAAGTTTTTTAATCCA
>PYHW01010703.1:1474594-1499865 GCA_013186435.1 Turdus rufiventris
TTATTGGTTAATATAATTTCCCCCACAGAAATTAGGAATAAAAACCCCAACAAGCCCCTACCATAGACCTAGCTAAAAAGTTTTACTTCCATTACAGCACTGGGTCTTACAGATAGTTGGATCCCAAAAGAACTAAAATTCATAAAGATTCACTTCATCTAGGTTATTTGTTTTGGTGACTTCTTTTGTTTATTTTAGCAGGCCAAACCAGAGCATCACAACTCTGATATCTTTTGGCCATTAAATTGCCACACAATCTGACACAGAGACAGATAATATGCTCCTGTTCATATCCCAGCAAAACACATTCACTTAATAGCTAGTACTGATATTTACCTTCTTACATATTCTTACATATATCTTATATATATATATACACACATATGTACATAAATTCATATATATATGTATATATACTATACCTTCTATATAATCACCTTCCTAAAGTGATTATATAGAACAAATCATACCTCCTCTCATATTTTATTTTAACGGTTAAAAGATGAGTTATTTCAGTAATACATTTCTGCACTTAATAATGATTAAATATGTATATTTTGAAAACAAGATGATCAAAACAATATTTAATATTACAATAAGGTTTCTATACTGGTTTTTGATTTCTTTTTCTCTTCTAGAAATATATTAGCTAACATATCCTTGGATTGCTTTGCATTGGAAACCTATAGCGTTCCTGTGATTGACTACTGCACCTCAGATGATCAGCTCCTACCTTATTGCAAAAATGCTTGTTATTAGCCCCTAGTGCATGACCTTTCGTGCTGTGCTATTGAATTTCATCCCATTTCTATTACCTGAGTCTTCGGGGTCATCCAATATACCCCTTGGCTGTTTCACTCAACTAATGGTCCCAGACAAATACTTCTTTCATATTTTTCTCTTGGTCCCATTTTGTGACTTCTTCCTTTTGTCCAGCACTTTCTGACTCAAAAGAGTCACCTTTTAGCAAGGTCCAACACTTCTAATTCATATTTGTTTTTATGCTAGAAAATTTCCAGAATATATACTGATACCTCACCTACTTTTGGGGAGGGAGGCAGAGGGGAATAATGAAGAAAATACAGTTATGTTACATGGAGACTAAGTTTTTTTATTCTTCTCAAAGACACAGAATTTAAAAACAGACGACAAGCTATTAGAGTATGGCAATCCATCTGTCATTTTAAATTTACTCACTGATTATAACTACTATTAGCTTTCAATGCAGCATTTTTTATTTAAGAGAAAAAATATGTTATAGAGTTTTACACTAGGAAGTCAAAGTCATAAATACAAGACATACACAGATCAATACTCTTACTTTTATTATCTGGCAGGAAACTGGGACAGAAAGAAGTTATGATTCTTATGTTTATTTGCCTAACAAGAACTTAGGTAGATAAATATTTGTGCACCGAATTTTCTTAATTTCAAACACGACATATTCTTAGTTTGCCAGTCCTCAAATATTCCTGATTAGAGAATATTTATACAATTAAACAATTAAAATAATCTGTTATATTACTCAACAACTCCACAGTCTGTGATTGGCAACTAGGTCCTCCTCTCAACTAAGGACATTTCCTTTTTCCTTTTCTCCTTCTGAAGAGACAGTCTTGTGAAATTTTAATAACATGACAAACCAGGTTATATTCCCTACACAACACAGAATCAGAAAACTGTTCCAAAAACTGTGCCTAGCCCATGATAAAACAACAGATTTATACCACCCCTCTGTGTTTCTTCCTTTCTCACCTATTATTTACAGTCATTATGCAGGTATCCAAATTATTCCAGCTAATGTAAAACAGTGAGAAATGTGGGGAATCACAGGATAGAAGAACTTAGATTGGAAAAACCTTTAAGATCACTAAGTCTGAACATTAACCTAAGCTGCCAGGTCTACAACTAAACTATCCCAAAGTGCCACATCTACAGGTATTTGAAATATATCCAGGGGTGGTGGATCAACCACCTCCCTAGGCAGTGTGGTCCAATGTTTGACAACACTTCTGGTGAAGAAATTTTCCCTAATATCCAGTCTAAACCTCCCCTTGTACGACCTGAGCCCATTTCCTCTTGTCCTGTTGCTTGTTACTGGGGAGAAGAGACCAACCCACAATTCACTAAAATCTCCTTTCAGGCAGTTGTAGAGAACAATAAGGTCTGCCCTGAGCCTATTTTTCTCCAGGCTAAACATCCACAGCTCCCTCAGCCACTCCTCTCCAGACTTGTGCTCCAGACCCTTCACCACCTCTGTGGTCCTTCTCTAGACTTGTTCTAACACTTCAATGCCTTTTTGTCAGGCAGAGCCCAAAACTGAAGTGTGGCCTCAACCACATGTGGGCATGATCACTGCCTTGATCCCGCTGACCCCAAAGAGCATTCTAATATTAATTTTTTTAAGTGCTTAGCACACCATTAAAATAGTTAATGGGTAATCAGCTTAAGTGAAGTTAATGACATAAATTGCAACAAAAAGTAATGATTAAAGCCCAGTTAAAGATTAACACAGAGGCATCAATTCAGTTCTGTGTCAAAACACTCCCTATTTAAGATGAATTATTTCACTGTATTAAATAAATTAGAATAGCAATAGTGCCTAAAGGTCCTGAACTCCTGTCAAAACTTATTGTTCTACATATAAATATAATGAGAAAACAGTTTCTTTTACTTAAAGTTGCAACTATATTCTCTTCGGAGTAGAGATGGCTTCATGCTTTTGACCCTATGTTCATAATTCATCCTAAATTTAATAATTTTCAAACAGAGAAAGAAAGAAAGACTCTTTTCTAACATCATGCCAGTCATAATAGTTTTTAATTTGTTTCAGACTAAGTTTCCTTCTCAAAGCTGAACAATTTTGCCTCACCTAAGCCTAGCTTCATGCTGTATTTTTAAAACAAATACATATCTTAACCCAGGAAATACATCCTAAATTTAAAAGCATGGCACCAGTCAGTTTATGTAAGCTTCCCATAAATCTAGAAGAGGTTTAGCACTTGTTTCTGTATTTTACAGGTTGTCCAAACTAGACAATTTGCCTACCAAAGTTCCATTTTCCAAACAAATGTGGGCATACCAATCTGGTTAAGTGGGATGTAGTTTGTAGATTTGCATATTTTCCCCCTTTGTCTCTCTGTCCCATTTTATCTTATTTCTTTCTCTTTCCTTCTGTCTCAAAAATAAAAAATCTCTGTGAATTCTTATTCTTCTCATTCAAGAAATTACCAAATTCCAGAAGGATTACTTATTTTGCATGTAGTATGAATGCCACTTATTACAATGTACCTATCCAAAATCTCACTGAGGAAAATATAATCTCCTCTGTATTTGTGAAAAAGACACACAAGTTGTCTACTTTAGTCCAAGATTACATGTTGCAAGTACATAAAAGAAGTATAATGTAACATAATTTCTAGTTAAGAATCTGATATTTTTAAAGAATTTGCTACAAGACACAAAAGGGAAAAAAAGGAAAAAAATGCATTATATTTGAATACCCATTCTCTTTATTATAAGCTCTTCTACAGTTTTTCTACATAAATTTTATTTCTAAAGACATGGTATATCCTCATCTTCTCTATGCAGTTGTTTTTAATCCTAGTAGGTTTGTTGATTTAATTTTTATTTGATATAGTTAAAAGACATTAATGTACTACTACAAAGTAGTAAAGATCACTATAACCTTAATTGCACCTACTTAAGCAGTCAGACTAGTTGACCTCCAGTGGTCCCTTCCAAGCTTAGCACTCTGTGAAGCATGAAAAGACTAGACACAGCTGGGTGACACTGCTGTCCCAGAGAAAAGCTTAGTCAATGAACTGAAAGGTAATGCTTCCCCCAGGTGCTTTGGAAAATGTCATGATCTCTTCAACATGATGAAACTAACAGGATTACAGAGATCAGGGCAAAAGCCAGTTATGGAGTTAAAAGGTACAGCCATCACAGTTTGAACTTTTAATCTTGAAGAAGTTTCAATTTTCTCTCCTCCTGGCTGCCATAGACACGTTTAAATTCAGGCTTCATATTATTCATTTTAAACTAGTAAAAACCTTAAGGTCACTTGATAACAAGGAGAACCATTTTGCAAGATGAGAAATCCAGCATTCGATGCAAGTGTCTGGGACTGTAAGTATTAGAGCTCTAAACAAGAAAGTTTACCACCACAGAGAGAAGGGTGACTCTTGGTCAGTCTTCTGCATCCTACCAAGTGAAAAATATTACAACGGTACCACACCCAACCTCAGGAACACTCAAGGTATTTACCTATCAGGGTAAAATTCCAACTTTCATCATGGCACAGATGGAACCACACCTGGATAACACTGATGATTTTGTCATTGCTAAGCAGTGTTAACACTTAAGTGAAGGACTTCCCGGTTTCTCACATGATCCCACCAGCACACAGGCTGAGGAGACAAGAAATTGAGAGTTGACACAAACAGAAACTGGCCAAAAGGATATTCCATACTATAGGGATCCTACCCAGAATGTAATGTAGGGGGAAAGCTAGATTGGAACCACTGCTTGGGAACTGGCTGGGCATTGGTCACCAGTTAGTGAGTACTTGCATTCTGAATCACTTGTATACTATCATTTTTTAAGATTATTATAATGGGGGACTGGAGGGGACATCTTCCCCACAGACTGGATCTCCAAGGAGAAAAGCTAAAAGTTAACATAACACCAGAGCATGTTCATAGTTAAGGACTTTTCTGGATTGCTCTGTTCCTAATTCATTCTCTGTTGTTACTTGCATTTATGCCCCAAGTTGTAATTATCACAGCTTCCAAGTAGCTATAGACCCTTCTTTAAAATGCTTACACATAGACATCCAGTGGACTATGACCAGTGCACAGACAAGATCTTCACAGACGACGTAAGAAAGTATGTCTCCTTTCTTCCTCTTCCAATCTGAATTTTAAGAAAAAGACACCAATATCAATTCACTTCCATGTTCACATTGACACAGTTGATGTCTTACAGGAACAATAGCCTATAAGGTCAGGCTTTCTCTACAAAGAAACACATCAAACTGACAACAGTTCTGGGAAGTCAGGTCTCACAGAACCTTTTCTGTTTGCTTTTAAATGTTACTTGAAATATCGGAAAGCATTAGTACTTTAGTATTAGGCACCACTAACATCATTCTGTAATTGAATTATACTAATCATTATCACATTCTGATGAAGGAGCGTATTTCCCAAGTCAATTGTTTTGACAACTTCTTCAATATTCCATGAAGCAAGTCACTACTGAAAATGAACAAATGATAAAATCCTATTTGATAGGTACGTGTTCTGTTGCTACACTATTAACTTACAAGATAAACCTAAAAGGCAGCTAGTAATTATCTTCAGACAAAGTATCCATAATGGCTTGCATAATGCCTTGCATTATTAAATTTTCACTGGAAAGTTTAGATTTATACAATATATAGTGCTGTAAAGAAGTTTATGTAAAATATAGAAGAAGCTTGGGTTTGTTGTGTCTTGAAAAAGATAAATATACCTGGTAAAAATCAAGAGTCCCACACTGGTGCTAAATCAAGTGTTAGAAAGATAAAGTTAGTTACAAGGAAATGCAGGGAGGGAATTTAACCACTGGAAGAACCTTTAATTTCCTCTACCTAATTTAATGGCTACAAAGATCCCAAATATAATAGAACTAAAAGATCATATATGAAGCAGTTGATTATTATTTTTCTGTGCACAGACACACACATATGCATACACAGGTAAAAAGTACTTGGAAAGTATTTTTATTTTTAAAAATTACTTAAAATTCTGCAGTTTATTTCTCTATCTAATCCAAACCAAGCAAGAAAATTGCTAACCATAAAGCCTATATATATACAGTATATAAAGTATATATATAAACTATATAAGGAACATACTGTCTGGGATGGAGGTCATTTTCCTGTAGCAGCCCTCACACTGCTGTGCCTGCTGGAAAAGTCCTGATAACATAGCATTGTTCTAGGTACTGCTGAGCAGGGCTGTCCCTTCCTTCCTTCCTTCCTTCCTTCCTTCCTTCCTTCCTTCCTTCCTTCCATATAAAAGCTAAAGAAGAGAGAGGGGAAAGAAGGAGGAAGGTACTGGCTATTTATAATAATGGCTATTTATAATGTTTGCCTTCTGCAGCAGCTGCTATATGTGCAGAAGTCCTGCTTCCAAGGAAGTGGCTGAACATTGCTCAGTGATAGGAAGTACAGATTTTTTTTTTTTTTTTTTACTTTGCTAATCCATGCACAAGTTTGGGTGTTCTGCTGTTTGTTTGTTTGTTTTTTCTTTAATAAAGTTCCTTGTCTCTATCTATTTGTTGATCTTATCTCCTCTGTGCTTCTTGGCTGGGGAGTGATAGAGATGCCTGGAGAGCCTCTGGTGTCCAGCCAAGGTCAAACCACTACATTATAGTATGTGTATTTAATTAATGAAATAGAGTATTCTGAGAGTACCTAGCCAGAAACACCCTCAGAGGCACTGTGTGGGAAATAAGGAAATCACTTCCCTGCCAGGGAATACAGTCTGCTGTTGCTTCTTATTTGAAAATAGTATCACAGAAATTAAAAGATGATTAGAGTAGGAGAGAATAGAAAATTTTCCATGGGGATAACTACTTCTCTAAGACCCTTCCAGGACACTGAGACAATTTTTTGTGGAAGCATAGGTGGTGAAACTGTTTTTTTAGCCAGAACATCAGCACTTCCCACTGAGAAGCACTGAATATACTTCACATCCTTTCCCCATATTATTCTGTAGTTAAAAGCAGAGTTTTCTCAGCGATGGCTTCTTAAGACTAACTTCATGTTCTGATGAGTATGGTCAAGATACTTGTAAGCATTGTCCAGGCCGAAGATTAAGTAGCCAAACCAAAACTACAATTACCATGCTGATTTTTGACAGTATGTACACAACCAGCTAAAAGAAAGAAGAGTTCTTCAGAAAGAATTAATTAAATAACTGCTTAATGGAAGATGAAAGTATAAGTAATGCTTAAAATAATCTCACTTCTTTATCTTATATTTCAAAGCTATGCAATAGCACAACTTGAGCTAAAGAGTAGTTTGGCACTATCCTAAAAGTTATTTAAAACAAACTAATGTATCTACTTGTTGTGTAATTCTCTAGCCACTGGAACATTTTATATAAAAAGTGCATTTAAGGAAATGGAATGTTGTTCACAGTTACCTGCAGAAGTGGATTCTTTATATCAAATGAAATGTCTGCCTGGAGTCCTAAGTCAGATGAAAGACTTCAGAGTGCACTTCAGAACCAACCAAGTATTGACTAGATGTATGTAGCTCACATTTACAGTGAAGGGTTTTTCTAATATTATTTGAAGGTACCTAACTCTGCTGATTTTATGAGATGGGAGATCTTTACCAGTTGTGTCAGAGCTCTATTTAGAAAACTAGAGAGCGAAAGCTAAATTCAGCAGCACTTCTTTTTTATTCAGGTGCAATTTCTAATCTCAGTAACATGGACATGTCACAGAACCACAGCATAGTTACGGCTGTCTTTTGAATGCATTGTCCTCCCATTTCTACCCCAACATCTAGAAGTCTGGATTATTTATTTGCTCTTTGAACAAAGGTCAGGCTTGTATGAAAGGCTTGCATAGTATCCACTATTCAGAGCAAGAGAAAAAGCAGACATAAATAAACAGGAAGGAAAACCACTTTAACAGTTGACAAGAAAAAAACAAGTGTTATGCCAGGAAAAAGAGTATCAGGTTTTTTGGAGACTTTGTTTTGTGAGTGAAAGAAAAATACAAGTCCACCTTTTCATCCTGTCACAGTGAATTATATTTTCTTCCTGGACAAAGACAGCAAAGACTAACTAAAAGAGTAACTGTTTTGTTCCACCAGTCTTTAACGTTCGAGCACAGTTTGTTTGAAGTGCTGCACAAATGAATTTCTAAGAGCAAATGAACCACTAACACAGAAGTGTAGTTTAGATCTTTCAGTTAATTGCTCTAAATAAAAAAAACCCACCCAGCTATTCAGTCTTTCCTGCATTGTATATCACATTGCTCCTGAGAATACAGATAATAATGACAGTAGGTTGTAACTGCTCCTACATACTGACAAATACATTGACAGGCTGTTGTTGAAGTACACAAAACTGTGATTCCTGCTGTAAGAACAGAAATGTGGTTCTGAACACTTGCAGTGATAACGTTACTCTCTGTTTTTGAGACTTTTCTTTCTCATGTACAAAAATGAGATATTAACAATTTTTCACTCACATCACTAAGCACTGAATTTAAATAAACCATACTGTAGGTTGTACTCTGCCTAGTCAAGATTTTAACAAACAACCAAGCTTTTCCTCTTTCTGGGGAACATTTTTAACAGCTCAGTTCTGAAGCTCTTAAGTGTGTGAAGGATTGATTTTATATCCAGTATAGCCTTCTTTAATTAATACAAGCCATCTGCAAATTATTCTTCCAATTTTTTATTACATTGCTTTGAACACATGGGGTTTACATTTGCCTTGAGGAAAAGATCTATCAGACAAGTGTTCTAAACAGAAAAGTTGACAAATAGTACATGAATGAGTCACAAATGATTTCTTGCATTTTGCAAACTGTGAGACGTACTGCTCTAAACAAAGGATGGCAGTGAGCTGGAAATGGACTGATTATTGCAAACTTGATACATTTTTCCAAATGGAGACAAATTTAAGAGGAGACAATGAGAACAGCTGCCCGGGAAGTAGCCAAAATGCAAAAAGAAAGACTGGAAGAATGGCAAAGAATGATGGACATTAAGTGATTGCCAAAATCTCAAGAATTATGTTTTCAGGAGAAGCCTGAGGCAGCATGTGTCAGAAAAAATACGTCTCTGAAATAACTCACTGAAGTTATTAGGATGTTATGCAGCAGTGGTTGAGTAGATGAAAGACAGAAAATGTTTATGAAAGGTCTGTAAGAGGGTCAACTTAAATTAAGTAATTTCTGAGAAAAAAAATTACTTTCAGGGTTTTTTTTGCTTACTCTTTTGTATTTTAATCTTACCCCATATAGTATGGGAATATAAACAATAAAGTATTTTTTTATGTATTCTTATCTCTTTCTTCTCTATGGCAAAAACAAAAAAAAAAAAAAAAGAAGAGAAAAAGAAAAAATAAAAAGAAAGAAAAGCAATCTGAAAAGAAAAAAATCAGATCATTAGTAATGAAATAATTCATCCCATGTTTTTATTTTTGCTCTCATAAATTAATCCATAGAAACAACTTCGCAATTAATGTCTCCCTACAGAAATTTTCAAGAAAACAGATTACGTACCTAGCACTATGCTTTCAAAGGTTCATTCTGGCAGTGAACTTCTGAAAGAATTAATCGTCTAATAGGCATACATCAGTGAACATTTTTAAATAAGAAATATTTTAAAAAAGAGTCTTAACTGAGGAAAAGTTGTACGTATACAAGAGTTTTCAATTATATAGCTTCTAGTAAAATTAATTTCAATTTATTTCATCCCTATTCCCTGCCCCTATTTTTTCCTTTAATTTTTTGTTTGGCTGTATTTTTAGGCACTACATTCTACAAACTAAGGGCAAAAAACTTCCTGTCTTTCATGCTACAAATACCTAATCATGCTATTTATAACTTTTACCTATTCTACATTTATTTCTCTGTTGCCATTGTGACTAACGTTAGTGTGTGTATGTGTATGATTGTACATACAGTCCAGTTCTCAATCAGTCTAAGTCAGTACAGTTAAATTCATCCTAGCAAAGGATCAGTGCCCTAACAGCCCTAATATGCCCCACATACTCTGTTAAATCTGTATATCCAATATAGAACCAAACTTTGCCTAGAGGAGAGGCCTGTCCAGTCATTTACTGGACATATAATTTCCCCATGTATTTTTAAGCTCTCCAGTGTTCCCCTATTGAACATCATCGCATGTGGTTTGCATTATGGAGAATCTTCGTTTGGTAAGTCACTTGATGACATATTTGGCTCACTGTGTACTTCTGATTTCTCTGGTTTTCTGGGCAGGAGTTTAAAAAGATTTGAAAAGGGCAAAGTTGTGTTTGGCATGAGCTTTTATAGGTACAGTACGGCTACTGCTGTCCTGGAAAATACAAAATGAATCATAAAGTAATAAACCCTGGAAAACAAACTTTTTCCTGCTCCTCACCATTGCTTTATTTCCTCTTCAGCTCTTTATTACCAGAACTAATAAGTAACAAAGTAATAAAGAGATGCAAATACCCATCTAGTGACTTAATAATAAATCCAACTTACCTCTTTTTTAGACAGATGTTAAAATCTGGAATTTACTGCAGAATGCTTCAGGCAGATGCTCGGTCAGACTGCATGCTGTCATCTCAGAATTTATTTTTCTGTGATATGTCTGGCTAATATTCAGCATATGTCAAAATAAAGTTATAATCTCCACTTCAAATTAATACCCTTATACCATATCAGTCTTCATGAGTGTTCTTTTTATTAACTGAAGTAATCCTAATTGCTTCAGACTGTGTCCAAAACCAATTTGACATACGATATGTTACTGGATTTATTATTTTTATTTTTTTTATTTCATTTTTATTTCTGCACAGCTCTTTAAATGTAAATCATGAGTAGCCTCTGGATATCAGAGACAGTCTGGAAATCTGACTGTCTTTTTGTACAGATTATGTTGTTCCAGTAATGGCGGCACTATCTAGTGATTCAAAATGCAGTGATATCATTTGCATCTCCACTAGAAATAGTCTAACAATGAAGGCATTTTAGGAGATAGCTATAGTTTAAGACAAAAATACTAGCAATTCTTAATAGTAAGAGACATAAAAATATATGTATTTTATTTCCTAATATGAAATTTCTTATTTAGGATCAAAATTTTAAATAATACCCTATAATTAAATCCACAGTGTTTGTCAGGTTTTTCTGTACATTGACAAATATATAATTTCATATGTCTCTTAGACAGTTAGAAACCTACAAATATCATATAAAACCCTTTCAAGACTCACATTGATTTTACCCCACTGTAGTCTGAGTATTATTATCAATATATAATGGAACCATAACTTCCCATTTACCAAATGCTTCAGCTGTTGTTAACATACATTCTGAGATATCAAATTGAAAACACAAAATCATCAGCCATTAAATATAAAAGTCAAATATATTACAACAGATATTTTTGCATGCATATTTATGAAGTAACAATAGAATAGAACCCTTGGTAAGTAATCTAAGTGTATGTCTTTGTGACAGAGATAAGGGAGTAAACTAAAAAGGAAAAAAAGAGTATTTCCTGATTTTTATTAATAGTGTTTTTGTAGAATATAAAAAACCAAACCAGGAGCAAACAGTTCATACAACACATCTGAAAGGGATAGTTCCTGCCAAAAGCAGCTACAATTGTGTAATTGCATAATCTACCTGTGTAAAAAGTCCTTCTCCAGCTTTCTTGTAAGGCTCCTTTGAGGTATTGGAAGGCCTCAACAAGTTTCCCTGCAGCCCTCTCTTCTCCAGGCTGAACAATCCCAGCTTTCTTAGCTGGACTTTGTAGGAGAGCTGCTCCAGCTGTGAGCTGCTCCAGCCTCTGATCATTTTCATGGTCCTCCTCTAGGCCCACCTTGACAGGTCCGTGTCCCTCTTGTGTCTGGGGACCCAGAGTTGAACACAGTATTCCAGGTGGGGTCTCATGAGGGCAGAGTAGGGGGGCAGAATCATCTCCCTTGACCTGCTGGCTATGCCACTTTAGGTGTAGCCCAGGATGAGATTGGCTGGCTGGGCTGCAAGCACACATTCTTAGCTCATGCCCAGCTGCAGGGTTGCTGTCAATGACTTCTTTTCCCATTATGTATTCATGTCTGGGATTACCCCTACCTACATGTAGCACCTTAATCTTACTCTTGTCCAGGTCCTCCCAGATGCATCCATCCTTTCGCCATGTCAACTGCACTGCTCAGCTGCATTTGCAAACTTGGTTGTAGAACAGATTATGGGACAGAGGGAATGGGGCTGCAGCACAGCCCCATCCCTATTGGGGTGCAGCTGTATAAGACAGGTGAACAGCACTGAATGAGAAGAAGCACAGAATGCTAATGTGTATTGACCAATTACAAAAAAGTAAAAGGGCACACAAGTGAGAAAAAAAGGTATGAAGAGGTAAGAAGAGAGAGGTCTTGTTGGAGCTATCAGGTCATGCTGTGAGAGGGAGTCTATATTGTGTGGGGCTGCTCATGGAATTGCAACAGGGAAAAGGCAAAAGGCTTTAATAAACTGCTGATGCTTGCTACCATCTTCAGTGTTAGTCTTTTGAGTCCACTGTCAATCAGGGGAAGATTTTAGATAACTAGGGACTGACACTGGTGTAGTTGTGTGACCACCATGTGTCAAAGTGGTGCTCTGTTTTAGGGGCAAGTGATGACAAATGGTGTCCTATGTGAGCAGCGGGTGACGACACTTGCTGAGGGTGCACTTGATCTCATTGTCTGTGTCCTTGATAAAGATATCAATTTAAGACAGAACCCTGAGGGACACCTAGACATAGAGCCAAGTCTCTGGCTAACTGACTCTCAATACATTACTGGTTTGGGGTTTAGGAATGGGGTCTTTGGCCAATTTCTCATCCACAGAATAGTCCACCCTTCAAAACCATTTCTTTCCAATGTGAAACAAGAATGCTGTGTGAGATCTTGTAAAAAGCCTTACAGAAGTCTAGATGACATAGAGTTCAGTCTTCCCTTTTCTCCCCTTGCTCAAATCCTCAAACTCTGAGTACAAACATATGCAGGAAAGTAGTCAAGTGGAATTATTGTAGTATTTTAGCTCCAGAAGGTAGACATGGTAGAGGTAATTTAATGAGCCAAATCTTCCCAAAGTATAGGGCTTTTGTAACTCTAGACTCTATTTGAACTCCTGCTCAAAATTATAATGTGAGATTTTAAGTCCCATTTATGTTTGGTTTTTATCAATGCAAACGTCATTTATTATGTTCACTATAGCTTATGTATCATTATTTGCAAATGCTGACGCAACACTGGTAGTGACTGTGAAAAATATTCTTTGTATTTTAAAGCAGGAGCTTAGAGCAGATCATTACCTCAAAGAAATACCATCTTCACAGGATCCATTTCCCACATTTCCAGGGTGTAATTGCAACTTACTTCCCTCATTAAATATCAGACTAACTTGCGAAGCAAATAGCTTCAAGCAGTCTTCATTTGAGTAGTATGGCATGTAAGAGACTTTATTCAAATATATTTCTCTTTGCAAGGAGAAATCTACACCTACGTTTCAGGTCTGGTTACTTAAAGGCCTTCAGTCGAATAACTGTCTCGTGTTTTGTGCATGTAAGCAAAGGGATTTAAAAATGTTTAAATAGAATGTGCACATCAAGTTTGCGAAGACATGGGAGGTGTTACAGTTAGGTTTGGGAGGTGGAGGGAGAAAAACATAAGTACTAATTAGGGATGTAATACAATTTTCTTTAATTCAGTTAGTCAACATGTGTGTCAAAACCCTCATAATTGTTCCCTATAATAGTTCATCTAAGTCTAGATATTTTAAAACTTGCTATTCAAAATCTATTGATATTTTATGACTTTAAAAAACCTTAAATGAACCTTCTTGTCTTTCAAGTTACAATTGTGCATAGAAATATGTTAGACATAGATGAAAACTGAAAATGGTTCTGTGAAACCTACTGTGTCCATATGGCCTCAGAAACTTCTACATGAGCACCGTTAGACTAAAAGTTCTCATGACAGATAAGAGCCTTTCTGAGTTTCCAGACAAATAAAAAAAATATGTATTCTATTTTTCCAACTCAAAACAGAAGGACTTATTAGTCATCTAGTTTTAAAGCAATAAAAACAAAATAAAACAACATAACCAACATGATATAAGATTCTCCATTTATGCAAGGCAAGAAAAATTATTTTCCAGTATTTCTCATCAAAGTTCTCACTATGGAAAAAGAAGAATGACAAAATTATAGAGGCTGTTCCCATCCCATGCTTTACCCTAATAATACTCTAAATCATAATTCTGTTCCACAGAAGCTTTCACCTATTATTTACACCAGAAGGAACAATGAAAAGAAAAAAAATAATAAAACAAACACCTAAGTAAAATTGACTGACTACTTCAAGAGCTGTAGTGATGCACGCTTTCATTATCAATCAGTCAGAACTAAACATTTAAGCATTGGTAAAAACTAGGTCAAAATATAAAATAAGAAAAAAATCTTAAAGTCATTGTAAATATCTGAATTTTCATACATGCTCATTTTCACTTTTTCTTTAAAACGCATCCATAATAGTGAAGTGTTGGGAGGAAAAAATCCCCGTTGTAATTTACAAGTCTTCTTTAAAGTAATTTTCAGCACTTCAGAAGCAACTAAAACTATCATTTTACAACAGAAAAAATATGGGAGAAATGGAAAATGGAAGTAAACCTTTACAATATTTAAATACTCACTTTTAAAAAAGCTTTTTAAGCTGGTTTGAAAGTTGCATTTTGGGACCCCTGTTGATTTCTTTTGTGAAAGCATTCACATAATTGAGAAAGCAAACTCCTTGCTCTTTTTTTAGAAAAAGCCCATCTCTTTCTTTATGCTTTTGTTCAGAAGAACACCTGGCCTATAAAATTCAGTGACAGAACTTTCCCTAGGGTGCCATTTTTGTAGAAAGCTAACAAAACTTTAAAAAGTATGTAATTTTTGCCTCACTGGAGCTTACACAGCTTTACTTTACACTTTTTCCATCTGTTTCTTTGGCTTGACTGTGGGTACTAGTCTATTTAATGGAAGCTGCATCATTTGTCCAAGAGAAGCTAGAAGTCAGCAGGTTCTTGCCTACTTCTGGCTGGCAACCCAGCCAAAATATTCCAGGGAGAGGAAGACTGGAGGGAAGGAAGAGACAGGAAGAGAAGAAAAGAAAGTTTCTCATTCATTTCTTCTACAAAAAACTGCACTTGTAAATAACTTCAGGGATTAAAGGAAGGGAGTCTCTCATTACTTGGAGGGGGCCTGAATTAATTAATATGAAAATAACACTGAGGAATACTTATAATGTCTTTTTAGTTGGGATGAAAGCTGGCCTAAGATCTTGTTCTGCCTTCCATCTACACCAAGTTCTGCTCTTTTCTCTTACCAACCTCCTGCCTTGGTTATACAGGACTTTTAAAAAAGAGAAGGAGAAAGAACACATGAAAAAGAAGCTATGAAATCCCTCAAAACTTTAGGAGTGATAAATTCTTTAAAATTATTTGCATCAATGCTGCTTAAAGTTAACTGCATTTCTTAACATTTCATTATTTAAAATAAAATGGAATACAAATATTACCAAAGATTGGAGGTATTTATGTTTCAAATTCTATAACTTGCATATTATAAAGTGCTGCAGGAGTAGATGAAAAGAATTTACATGAAGATTTTGTTTAGATATTCTCCTAGCCATTACATGCCATACAAGCAGATTAAAAAATAAAATAAAATAAAATAAAATAAAATAAAATAAAATAAAATAAAATAAAATAAAATTTAAAAATTTAAAAAAGAAAGAAAGAAAGAAAGGTGCAGCATTTTGTGCCAACTTAAGTAAATGGCAGGTCTTAGATGCTGGCTTTTATCTACAGGCATAATATAACCATAGCAATGTGCATTTCCACATAACTTCCTGATAGCTCAGTGGTTGGTTTCATTTTGTTTGGGATTTCGATGCCACCCTTTCTAGTGTCTGTCTGCACTGTATTAGACAAAACCAAACCCTAACAGCTGTCATGTGCAATTCATTCTCCCTCACAACCTGTCCCTGAGGGAAGAATTGTGTGCACTGGAGTGTTTGCTTTTTGATAGGCTTCTGCATCTTTTTCAAATGTACATGTTTTTCTCCATTTATATTACAGAAAAAAAAGCCAAGAGAATGTGCCTCACACATGAAGAGAGGTAATGAATGTGGAAAGATTTAGGGAAGGTAACTGGAGCTGGCCATGCACAGACCTGGTAGGGTGTACTAAACTATTGCTTTTAGTAAATCTGTTTCATACATCAGCACAGAAACATCTACAACACCTCATATGGGATTCATCCTATTTGGAAGGTTTTTTAAAAAACTAGTTAATGAAAACAGTTATAAGATCCTTTCAGCTAAGTTGAAAGGACTGAGAATAAAGTGGTGTTTGTTTCTCAGTAATGTAACAATACTTGGTTCATCTAATATCTGTGACAGCTTCAAAGGCATGTCAAGAATATGCTTGTATATTGGCCATAAACTAAACAAAAAAAGAGCATGATTTTAGGAATTTTTAGCATTAATGTACGTTCAGTAAAGAGAAAGGTAATGGCCTGCTCCATGGAGTATGAATGATTGTACAGAGAGATCAAGATATCATCATTACACTAATTTCTCAGAAGCATGTGGCAAACATACAGGGAAATTCAAATGCAAAAGGATTTTCAGAGTTCTGAAATATTTTAAACTTGGATATTTATATCCTGAGCACATACTTTGAAAAGCTTATTTTAAGAAATAAGAATGCACTACTCCTACCTAGTCAGACTAAGATGAAGATAATTTCTATCTTCAAATTAAATTGTTTCATTACAAAACACTTAGTTCAAATGCTTTGAGAATTGGCTTCAGCAATTCCCTCGATTCCCCAATTCCTTGTCTGCACAATAGAAATGTTTCCATTTGCTCTCTCCTGTATCTGCACTTCACAAGGACAGTTATCGTACATATCAGATAAGTTGTAAGCTTTTTAAGCAAATTCCACAGATGTGTGAGCTTCCTTTTTGCATCAGTATCAAGAGCCACATCAGATTTACTGATTTGTGATGTAAATTTTGCTTCTAGTTCTAATATTTTCTGCTTTTTTGTTTGTCCAATTGAGGTTCAAAGCTGGTATTTTATGATACTACATGCTAGGCTGCAGAGGCTTCTTAACCAGAATTTATTTAGCACTAAATATATTGAAAACAGTAGTTTAGGTAGTAAAATAGTATTCAGGAAAAAATTAAGTGCAAAAACACATTTCAGACTGTACTAGGTGGTATAAACTGTAAATAGGAGTGCATGCTCCACAGAGCTCCATTTTAGAGTCACTCAGCTTCGATGTCTTCATAGACTATTTGAATGCAGGACAAGGAATACTAAGTAAACTTGCTGACAACATCAAGTTGGGAGGGGCTGCTGACCTCCTTGAAGGTGGTGAGGCCCTGCAGAGACATCTTGACAAGTTAAAGGGCTAAGCTGTCACCAACCATATAACATATAGCCAAGTTTAGCAAGGGCGGGTACCAGATCCCACAGGTGGAATGGGACAACCATGAATGTATACACAGACTGGGCAACGAGAGGCTGGAGAGCAGACCTGCAAATAGGGATCTGTGTGTCCTGATTGATGGCAAGTTGAACATTAGTCAGCAGTACCCTGGCAGCCAAAAGGCCCAACTCTGTCCTAGGGGGCATCAGGCACAGCGTGGCAAGGGAGGGATTGTCCTGCTCTGCTCTGGTGCAGCCTCATCTTGAATATTGTGTGCAATTTTGGACACCACAGTGTAAGAAGAATATAGCGCTATTAGAGAACATCCAAAGGAGAATTACAAAGCTAGTTAAGGGTCAAGAGGAGAAGCCATCCAAGAACTACCTAAGATGACTAGATCAGTTCAGCCTGGAGGAGACTAAGGGGAAACAGCACTGCAATCCACAACTTCCTTCTGAGGGGAAGAGGAGGGAGGGACACCGATCTCTTCTCTGTGGCTACCTGTGACAGGACCTGAGGGAGTGGCCTGCAGTTTTGTCAGGGAGGTTTATGTTGGATTTTAAGAAAGGACTCTTGACTCAGAAGTGTTTGGGTACTGGAAGAGGCTCCCCAGGGAAGAGGTCACAGCACCAACCCTGACAGTTCAAGCAGCATTTGGATAATGCTCTCAGACACATGGTGACTCTTGAGGCCATCCTCTGCTGTCCAGGAGTTGGACTAAGTCACCCTTGTGGGTGTCTTCCAGCTCAAGGTATTCTATGATTGTGCTACCACTGCTGCTATCATCTAAGTTCTGTTTTGGTTTTCATTGCAGCTACATTCATGCTTCTAGTAAGATTGTAGATGTTAGGTAATTAACTAGAACAAAATATATCCTCTACATAAAATGCAGGGTTTCTACTACCTTCTCAGAAATAGTCCTAAAAAAACCTGCAAACTTTTTGCCTTAAAAAATCTAAAGTATAAAAAGCAAAGTATCTTGACATTTTGGACTGACCTACTTGAAAAACAGAAAGAAAGCACAACAAGGAAAAACATAAACCTCAAATGCATGATGAGATTATATATTTGGAATACAAAGTATCCTGTTTCAATCCCTTACTTTGAAAATGCTACTACTTTGTTTATTCTACTTCTTTAAATTAATAGGTAAATATTTCTTCTAGTCAATCTGAAGACTTTTCAGTTTTGTCCTGTGAAAAATAGAATGAAATTATTCTTGTATCTATCAGTCACACTGCTGTTTTTCGTAACTGATTAATAGGAACAAGTAATAGTCTTGGAATCTGTTTTCCTAATAAAAAACTACTGCTTTAACAGTGTTGCTTCTACAATACGACACAAAGTATTTACCTCATTCTCTTAAATACGGCTTAAATAGCAAGGTATTACTTCTAGGGGGAGGAATTAACTTCTTTCCTCTTTTATTTGCTTATATGCCATTCTTCATTCTACTTTTCAAAAAGAAGGAACAATAGAGTTAAAAGCATGTTTTTATCTTTACTTATATCTCACCATCTGCACTTATGGATTTACAGCTTGAAAGGACAGCATCTCCCACATATAATGCTTCTAGCTCCTGCGAGGCTAATATTTATCACATCTCTTCAAGACCCTCAGAATATTATTTATTTCAGTCACTCAAAGAGCAGTAGGTCAAATGCATACAGAAGCACTAATATTATTTCCTAAACCCAAGTCATACATCTCAACAAGATGATATGTGGAAGTGACAAATCTAAGAACATCTCTAAAATGTTAAGGACTGCCTTTATGTTTTTTGCATTTTGTGTCCTTTCCTAAGAATTGTCATTCCAGAAGAAAATGCTCAGTGAAACAAGCACAGTGAAACAAGGCTTTCCATGAACTCCCTAAAATGTTTCAGTACTGTTAGCACAAGGTGTATGGCATTAGGCTTCAAGAGCTGCTTTTCTTCTCTTCTGTCCCCAGCTCTGCCCAGATGAGTTTCTGTATTGCAGTTCTATCCTTTAAATATCCATTTTTACTCTGTAAAATGAGGGTGACAGCTTTAATTTTTACAGCATTCTTAAAAATTCACATTATTTAACTTTTCAATTAAAATAGTTAATTTTGCATACTATGTTTTCAGCCCTTTAAATTTTAAAATTCTTCACAGAGAAAGCCATACTTTTTATTTTTCAACAGAGGAAAATAAAAATAAAAAACTTTTAATTTTTATAATCCAAACCAGATACAGGAAAAGTCATGACTTACAGGCACTGAATATACATGAATTGTCAGAACTTCTTGTCTGAATTTTGCTCTATGTTAAGAGTTGTGATCTTTGTTGTCAAAGTATTTATTGCAATAATATTTTTCCTGGGTTTAAGTATTTATAGAGATTATTTAATTTAATTTTCCACAAAGATAATCAGTGTTATTGGGGAAAGGAGGGTGGCTGTGGGGAGACAGAACTCATTCAAACCAAAACCAACAAACAGTCAGTTGGTTTGAGGCTATAATAGTGTATCTTAAACAAATATACTGTCATAACTTTATGTCCATACATGTTAGAGGTTTATATACAAGTGATGTTAAAATTTTAGTCCACACCTCGGTTGCTAGAAATCTTCATATTATTGAAGGGAGGAAAAAGAAATAGAAAAAGAAAATGTAAAAGAGAAATCTTTTGTCTTTCATGAGTCTCAACTTGTTACATCACTTCACAGACAATCTCTATTTATATTGACTCAGAAGTGTTTTTGCCAAATATCAGCTGTTCTATCAAAGGCATGTAGGAATTATCAACATACTTAATCAAATAAAATATCACACAGCAGCAAAGTAAAACATCTTTGTCAGATTTATGGTAATGGTACAGTTCAGGAAATTACAGTAGTTGCTGCATGTCATCTTTAGCATTCTGAAATGTGCGATGTAAAGTCTCATATGAATTTAACTACACATTACTATTTCACTACAAACATTTTCTGTAAGCACAGGGGATTACAGAAAAATAGTTTTCCTCTTAGACTGACTTCAAATCAAGTAGTCCTACATGGCAGAAGAAATGTGAATGAATAACAATACAAAAGGAAAAAATCTAACTAAACAAAATGCACAAACAGTATAACTCTAAGAAGCTCATCTAACCAGAATAATATGGCTGAGCCATACAACTATAAAACTACTAAACCATGGGCATCATCTTCAATTCCTTTTAGAGAGGCAGGTCTGTTTTAGGTGACTATTTTGGCAGAATCTGGATACATACTAGGATTTTGAGTAGCACGTAACTTACTCTGCTCCTTTGCAAGCAGTATAATGGGATGTTACCAAACATGAATGAAGTTTAGCCATGAGGAAAAAACAGATGAAACAGAAAATTGCAAGTATTTATACAACCTAACTCTCTCATTGGTAAACATCTAATTGAGGAGGACCTCACAAAACAACAATTCCTGCAATATCTGTATGAAATTGTCTATAATTGCAGAGGACTATCCAGATGGCTAATGTAACAGGCTCTGTAGATGTCTCCCAGTAGATGCTTATAAGGAGGATGGAAAAAACCTTTAAATGGCATTTAAGTAGTGTCTAAGAATATGCTTCCTGCAGCAGATGAGATGTAAATAACTGCATTGATTTTTATATTTCAACAATACCTACCTCACACATTTTATGCTCTATTTATTACAGTTATATTAGTTTGATGTGTTTCATCAAATGCTGTTATATCCAAACCTTGCTAACATGCATTTAGGGTGATCATATTAAAACTGATAGGATAATTAATGCTGGAGAGCTCTATTCACTATGCTGTTTAAGGTATCACTGCAACTAAGACTGGAGGTGCACGGCTGATGTTGGACTGAATCACTGCTGAGAAGGCTAACCTAAGGAAAGGCAAAGCACAGGTTAGAGGTCATTGGGTCCACCACCCTGCCCAAATAGCATCATCTACATCTGGCTGCACAAGACCATCTACAGATGACTTCTGAATATATTCATCATTGCAAAATCCAAAAATTCCCTGGGCAACCTGTGACAATGCAGTCACCTTCACAGTGATTCCTGATGTTCATAGAGCATCTCCTGTGTATGAGCTTGTGCCCTTTGCCTCTGGTCCTGTCACTGGCTATGACTGAAAAGATCCTGGATCTGTCTTCTTTGTACCCTCCCTTCAGGTACTCACATACATGGATCTCCCTGAGCTTTTTCTTCTTCAAGTGGAAGCTCTTCCAGCACGGCCTCATATGGAAGATGCTCCAATCCTCTCATCATCTTTGTGGGCCTTTGCTGGACTCTCAGCAGTAGAAAGCCCAGAAGGGGACACAATATTTCAGATATTTAGGATAAGTAACTGTAGATAGGCCTGTATATCTATTTAGAGATACACAGGATGTGCTGGATGACTAAAACTCAAGAAACTCATAACTGGAAAATTCCAAAGCATGTCTATTTGCTCAAGCCAATAAGCCCTGTTTTGAGGCAGTACTTATTAATGAAAAAGCCTGGTTATTCTGAAGTGACCATGACCATATCTTTTGCGTTTCAGTAGCCTTCTGCCCCTCACTCTGAAGAACAAACAAAACAAATCACATAGGCTTACATGACACCTGTGATGTCCCTCTGTTTTCAAATGCGCCTATAAATGGCTTCTTTTATGCATTACATAATAGATTAATTTAATATCTTTTAATATCCTTATATTATGAAGCTTAAAAATTTCTCCAGCAGAACTGTCCTGAGTACTTGTTATATTTAAGACAATTTTTCTATGTAATTTCTACGAAAATTTTTAGAATAGGTGTTTTAATAATCCAAGACAAAAAAATAAGCAGTTCCTGTGCAATCAATGTTTAGTTCCCAGTAGAACACATACAAATTTCATTAGAATTCATAGTTTTGGCACATATAGTATGTGACCAATATTATCTTCCCAATGGAGAACTGTAGTCAGCATTTCTGTTTACATATGAGATTCCATACTCCACATCGTAACTTAAAAATTAATTAAAAAAAAAAAACCAAAAAACACCAACAAACAAAAAGTAATTAAGTAAAACGAAACAAAAGAAACACATCTAGGGAATGAGTAGAGAGCTTAAAGTGACCACAAAAAGAATTAGCCATATGCTCTTCCCTTGCTGTAGAACACTGGGGAAATCTTTCAAGGAATTTTTTGCCTTTGCGCCATAGTTTTTTTGTCTTTGTTTTGTTCTCTGCATGGGAATATGCCAACAAAACTTGAGAAACAAGCAAGAATGTTTTCCAACTGTTTCTGTCTTTTCTCCACTTTTCCACCCTGTAAATATCAAGGTAGAGTTAAGAAATACAGACGAGAGGGTAGAATTGAGTTATTGTAATGTTGTCATGGAAATGTATCAAATATTGGACAATGCCAGATTTGACTGAGATCTGACTAGATGTAATCTACATAGTCAAATCTGCCTGAGATTAGATTGGGTGTAAAAAATTTCTATACTTACAGTTTTGAATTTTTTATGCATTTCAATTTTTTGGGGAAAAAAGGATCTTTTTCATAAGCTATTAATCTAAAAATGTTTAAACATCCCTGAGTTAGAATAGCATCATATTCTACCTCATATAATGTTTCATTTCCCATTTGAACACACATTTTAGAATTTCTAACATTTTTGATTGCATGTTATAATATAATATAATTTTGATTGCCTATTATAAAAGAATTATAATTATTTTTCTATAGAAGAATTTTTTTATGCTCCATAGAGGATTCTATATACAAAAGAAAACTGATCGGAATTTTTATCATTTACTCATTACCACAAAAGTATGAGAAAAAAAATTAAGATAAATTCAAAAGTAACATTTTAAAATATACTTGCTTTACTAAATTTCCTAAGATTTTAGCCTTCAGTGTAAAACTGGAGTTTTAAATGTGCACATGTTCTACTTACCTTTTGCTTTTAAAGGCTTTGAGAATTCAAAGATCTACATTTTAAAAGTGAAAATCTTGCCTATGAAAACCAACCAATTGAAATTGAAACTGTGTATAATTTCTAAATTATTTTATCCCTGTTTTGATTTTTTCCACTCAAATTACCATTAATTGACTTGGTGAAAGTTTAATAAACCCATATGTAGATCTGTGATGAGATGAATTTGACTGAGTGCCAGTTGCTCACCAAGCCACTCTATTGCTCCCCTCTTCAGCAGGACTAGGATGAAGAACAGAAGATGAAAAAATGCTCTCATAGATCAAGATAAAGATGTTTTACTAAAGCAAGAGTGAAGGTTGAGTTCAGACAAGTGTATGAAACAAAGATTTATTCTCCACTTTCCATCAGCAAGATATTTCCAGCCACTTCCCAGGAAACAGAGCTTTAGCACTGTAGTAGTTCCTCTAGAAGGCAAATGTTGTAAATAACAAATGCCCATTCATCTCCTTCTCCTATTCTTAGTTTTTATATCTGATCTGACAACATATGTTAGGTAACATCCTTCTGGTGATGGCACAGCTTTGGTTGTGCCCCTCACAGAACTTTGGCCAAGCCCAGTGTACTGGTTGGGGGGTGGAATGCTGGGGAGACAGCACTGGTGCTGTGCTAGAGCAGCTCAGCAGCAGCCAAAACACTGGAATGATCCAAACCTTTCAGCTACCAATGCAGAGCATGGTCCTGTGAGGGCTTCTTTGGGGCACAATTAACTCCATCTCAGCCAGACCTAATACAAAATCATAAAACAAGACTAAAAAGAATAATGCATGAATCAGCTGAAATTACCTACCTAAGATCTTCCTATTATAAGGAAAAAAACCCACAAACTACAAAAGAACATGAACCCTAACCTTCATTATGCAAAATTATGTAAGTAAAGGAAAGAAGTAAAGAAAAATCATTCTGCAAATATAGATCACAAGTTATTATGAAGCAATTAAATTGCTACATAACCCTCAGTAAAAATGGGACATTAGATAATTAGAAATGCTAATGTTAAGAAAGTTTGAACTTTATTCACATTTTAACTGTTAATTGCTGCAATTAAAATTTTGGTTTTTGCTTTAATTTTTGTTACAAAGAGTTCAGAACCCTATTTTCAAGCTGTCAGTCATAAAAATGAGTGCTGAAACATAAATTTGGATATGCAAAATACTCTCTTAGGTTCATTGCTATTAGTTTGTTTTTCAAGGAGAAATCCTACCCCTGGACAAAAAAACAAAAACCAAACCAACCAACCAAACAAACAAACAAACAAACAAAAAATAACCAACAAAACACTTCCTTTATTTGAAGAAATGAAATTTCAAATGACAAAGTCATTAAAGTTGGTTGTTGCAATATTATATTATTTATATGGTGTTATTGTATCACCAAGTCAAATGCTAGATCAGAGTTAATCACTATTGAATGGCACATGGGACAGAGAAAGGCACATATTACAAAAAACAACACAAAGACTTATGCAATAATTGCATACAGCTAGACTTCCCACAAATTTTATAAGAACTTTGGGTATCTGCTTAGTAGGAGCGAAGGGAGGGTAGAACATATGCATATCTAGAAGAATCTCCAGGCTTAGCATGCATGACTAACAAAAGCCAATAAAAAACTAAAGATTATCAGGAGTTAGAGTGCTGTTGAAGTTGTAACTTACAAAGCATTTTCCATTTTTAACTAGCTTAGTAACATCCTATCAATAAATTATTGAAAGGACATTAAGAAACTAACCCAGCTTACTACATCTTCTATTACAAAGTTTAAAATTTGTTATTTAGAGAATATTGCTTTACAAAGTATCCACCACAATGTTTTCCTTCCTTTTCATAGACACAGGGTATTGTATCACTGTATAATTATTATTATAATAATTATTATATTTATATTTATATATATTTATATTATTATAATATTTACTTATTATATATATTTATATTATTATAATAATTATTATCTGGCACTATTTCAAGGGAAAAAAAGCAATCTATAATACAGAACCTTATTGAAAAAAAAGCAAATGAGATATTTTGTGGGGTAGCTGAATTATTTGAAAAATAATTTTGAGATGTTACTTTGGTTTGT
>PYHW01010703.1:1521598-1578829 GCA_013186435.1 Turdus rufiventris
GGGGGGGGGGGGGTTTAGTGGTTTTGGATTTGGTTCTGGTTTTGTTTTGTTTTGGTTTGTTTTTGTTTGTTTGTTTTGTTGGGTTTTTTTTCCACTCCCGAGAAAAGGAAATGAAATCCCCATGGTCTGTCTGACCCAGAGAGTCTGACAGGTGTTTTCCCCAGGAAACGGCTCTGGTGACTTTATGGAGACAGTTGGAGCTTTGATTTGATTGTTTGGAAACAGAGCTTTAATGAGGTACAAACAAAAACCAAGAAGGTGTGTACTCCTTTGGGAACAAACTGGAAGAAATTGTAGTCCAGCATAGAGCAGGGATATTTATACACTTGTGAAGGCAGAGTCTGAGGGAGAGATCCAAGGGGAAAGAGTAATTAAGAATATTACAAATCTACAGCAAAAAGTAACCAATAGTAACAAAGACAACTGAGAACTTTCTAGTAACAATCTATATAATTGAGCAGGGGGATCTTGGGAGTGAGCCTTTTGCTCACCATCAGTGCTGGGCTTTCCCACAACCTTAGGCCAAGGTTTTCTTCCTCTGCTGAACTAAATCCAACAAAAAAAAAATTGTCACAGTGAGTGAAGTAGTGGGATAAGTTTCATGGAGTCATTAAATCTGGTTTATTGGAGGTGTTCAAAAGTTCTTTGCTCTATTGTAGGACCCCTACGTCCTAGCAGGGATGTTGCCTTCCATCGGCTTCCATGTAACCTAGTTTCAAACAGTTTGGGAAATACACAAGGAGCCATTGATTCTGAATTCCTGTCATATTGTTCTTTATGTTGGAATGCCAGATTAAATCCTGTTGGACCCTGCATTTCTTGCCACTAAATTTCTATTTTGACTCTAGTCCTTGCTAATTCTTAAAAAAATATGTTTCCTATTTCTGAATGAGTATGTAAATGTACATATGAATGTATGTGTAATTGTTCCATCTTAAATTATTTTCATAATTTATCTGTAATTGTTTGGATTTCTACTCTGAATTTGAAGTGCTCTGTATACACTGTGTCTTATAAAAGTACTCCTCAATTAAACTCTGTGTCGTCATATTCATGACTGTCTTTATTGCTTTTAGATGTACTCTATCATCTTAGAGTAATGTGATCCAAAATCTCATATATGAATCCTCTTCTCTGTTTTCCATTGCAAAACACAGTTTAACAGTTTGAGCTCACACTAGTTTCCAAAGGCATTTTATAATCCCTGGTGTTCAAACTGAATTATCTGTCATACCCCAGTATTTTAGTAGCACAGCACATTAGTTATTTTTTTTTAATATAAAATGTGTAAAATATTTTTAAATAAGAAAGAACTGCAAAAACAGATATGTTGAACATACGCTGGACTATATTTAATACAGTGTAATAAAGCAGATTAATATAATTCTATGATGTATTATAGTAGATCTGTGAAATTCTGGCAATTCCTTGGTAATACCAAAACAAATTCTAAAATATTTTTTTAATTATATTTCAAAAATACAAAATATAAAAATCAACCATTCAAATGTTACAATATTTGGTTTAGCAACATTCTTGCTATTTATTTGCACATAATTATGTGGCTAATATTTTTTTTTGTTTGTTTGTTTGTTTAACTTGATTGAATTATTGCATATTACTGTTTCCAGAATTCCGCAGAATGAGTTTCCTCATCCCAAAAGAAACAGAACCACTAATTAGAAGGGTTAGAAGCTGAAGCCAGTCAGTTTTGTAGTAGGTCTTTAATCTAAAAATGGTGCAGGTTTACATAGATATGCATGTAGAATCTAAAAAGCAAAACTCGGTGTTTGATTTTGTTGTGTCAAAGCAATTCTTTTCAGAGCAAATCTGAAATACCCTCACCACCACTTAGTTTAACTCATCTAGAGCTGAACCATCAATGAAGCAATTTGTTAAAATACAAAATGTGATCCTCCACATTGGAAGACATTTTTTCCTGAGCAAAACAATTCCACAGCAGAAAACTGTCTAGAAAAGAGCTACACCTCAGGGTCTCTTTTTTTAACGCTTTTTCTATTTTTTAAGCTAAAGATTACCCAAAGCCCTGATGTGATTTCTTTGACAGATGTGATGGCAGTCGCACAAAACCTCAACACTTTAGCTTCATTCCTGCTGAGAAACACACAGAAAACCCACATGGGATTTTAATTTATACTACAATTTGTATTTATTTCCATAAATAATATTTAAAGACCTTGGGTAACTTTTTTTTCCAGTTAATGTTCATTGGCTATGAATAAGGGAATTCATAAGTGTGACTCAAATGAATGTATAAGTTTGAAGTACAAGAACATTTATAAAATTGTTTCCATCTCTATTTTAACTACTTATGTCTACAGGAAACTTCAATGTACTGTTATTATAGATGGAGCACCTAGACTTCAAAGGTATTGTGCAATAACACTTCAGTATGATATATAGATTAAAAAGAGTGATTCAGTCTCTAATGTGTGAATTAAGTATTGTAACAATGAATCCATGGTGACCATACAAAATGAATTTCAAGAAAAAGAACAATTTATTTGCTTCATAAAAACCTGTGAAGCATTCAGACTGAATAACGTAAGCAGAATGCCAAAATATAAATCTTCTTAATTTACATCAAGGGTTTCATTATGCATATTTTATAGCACTCCACAGAACTTTAATTTACAGATTTTTGGAACTTTACCAACCCCAAAGAAGTGCTAAACATGCCTGTTGGAGCATTTAACCAAAGTAAGTCACAGGAGATTTCCTTAATGAGTGCAGAATTATCATTTATTTGCATTCTTAGTAGATTTAGAGCAGTAAGGCCTATTAACAAGATAATGGTAAATGCTATTTGAATGTTAGTCTTCAGCAAACTATTCACTAAAATGAATAACTCAAAGTACAAATTTCATAGTATGTAACTAAATTGAGCTAGCATTTGCTCAGCTCATTTAGGTAGGTAATTTGACTCAAAATGGCCAGTTACTGAACAATGTGCAGCTGAACAGACTCAAGCAAATAACTCAAATAAAAACTTTAGAATGCATCTCTAGTCTTCGTTGACCTTTACTGATAATTATCATAAATATCCAGCATTATATACAGAATGGAATAGTAACTTGTCATTACTACCTCTATAACTAGGAATACTTTTGCTCCTTAAGATGTATCAGTGAATGTAATAATTCTTTTACAAAACTGCCCACTGAAAAGAATTGTAATCTAACTGTGCATTGCAATTCTACAGATTGGAAATGCTCAGTGTTCGTTTCAGGGCTAGAAGCTATAGTGTTTTTCAAGACCTGGGGTTAAAGAAAATTTAAGAACATAAAAACTGATATGTTGATGAAACAATAGGTATTTCTTTGACAATATTTAATACTGGCATATGTTTTAGTGAACAACTCGGAGCACTGGACTGAGTAGTATTTCTTATGCTACACATAGCTGTGTAAGTAATTTTCATTAGGAGTTGAAGAATAGATTTATCATAGCAAAACAGCAGCTGCTTAGAAAACCATTAAAATTACAATTGCTTGGACAGCATTATCATAGAATCAGAAGTTTGGGTTGGAAGTGATCTTAAACCTTATCTAGTTCTAATGGCCTGCCATGAGCAGGGACATCTTCCCTAGAGCAGGTTGCTCAAAACCCATCCAACCTGGAGTTGAACACTTTTAGGGATGGGCCATCCATAGCTTCTCTGGGCAATCTGTTCCAGTGACTCACCACTTTCACAGCATAGATTTCTTCCTAATATGCAATAATTAGCTAATTATTGTTGCTTCCTTCTCAGAAGAATAAGTTTTATATTATTCTGAAAGTAAGAAGACACAGAATATTGAGCAGTCACGTGCCAGTGTGCTCCACAATATAATTGAAATGCAAATGTAGATAGTATGGTTTGGATTTTAGTTGTAATTATGGTTTTTTGCCTTTTTTTTTCAGACTTCAACTTTTGCTGTACTGAAGCCATTGGCTCTCAGTGTCTCTACAGAGCAAATCTGGATGGCAAGTTCAAGAAACCAGAGAGATAGGTATTTTAGATTTTTTAGATTTAGTTCTTATTTTTTCTACATGGCATTAAAGTAGGCAACAAAACCTCTACAGACCCCTTCATTAGCAGAGTCATCATCTAATTTAGGAAGGATTTCTTTGTGTTGATTTATCTCATTGCACCGCAGCTTTGGATCTGAGGTGACACAAGTTAAATTTGTACTCAACAGCAGCTGTAGTACTGTAGTACAGCTTAATTTTAAAACAACACAACTCCTTTTCTATTTATACAACAAAAGATATCTTTAATTGAAGGGGGAGAATTGTAAACATCTATATTTTACTCTTATACACAGTTGAGATAAGGCCAACATTTGGATATCAGGTCCCACAAAATGCATAGGCTATTCATTATATCCCCAGTCACTGTACCATGCACTCAGGCCTCATGCCATTATTGAAACTGCTAAATTCCAAAATAAATACTTTTAAGAAATAAATATATATTTAAAAATAAATATTTTTAAGAATTACATAGTTCTACATCCATTATGTATCTAAACGTGCTTACCTAAAACCCAGAAAAGATAATGCAAGAAGGTTTTCTTACTGATTTAAGGATATTTAGCATGGGTCATGTTTTAACTTACGTTAAAAACAGCTCATTTTGATAGTGTAGATGAACTTGCACTCAATGATCTTGGAAATTTTATCATGACATATTCTACTGGACCAGGCTGTGAAGCTATATGATGTAGAAGTTAGAATTTACATAAACATACAGATAGCATTAAAAAAAAAAAAAAACCAAAACCAACAAGCATTAACAACTAGATCAACTTCATTATATAGTGAACATTTGCAATTTATTTTTAAACTATTGCTATCTGTAAACAGTAGGGAATTTATGAAATATTTATGGAGTATATAATGAGCGACCTCTAAAACTCCTGATTATCATTTTGTTGCTCAATAACACTATTACTCTCTTCAAAGACAAATGCTGAAACATAATCACATGCTTAAAGCTTTATGATACATTTAGTTGCAACGATCACATACTAATTTGAAGGTTAAGTTGATGCAGAGAGTATAAATGCACCTAAATTTCACTATTATGGACTGGACCAAATACATGCAATTTAAAAGTAGGTGAGTACACGGAATGAAAAATAAAAACTATGCAAACACAAAAATGTACCTCTAATAAAAGACCAGAAGAATACGTGCAATTCCTTGTTCAAGTCTGAAATAATAATAGCTGTGAATGAAATCTTAAAAATGTAACCAATAAAAATGATACAAAAAGATGGACATACCCTGTGAAGCCTAAATTAATTTTAGCAATGTACTGACTCCAGACTTTTATACACACATATATATATGTATATTTCATTTAAAAAAACTGGTAGATGTGCCGGTCGTCAACAGGACAGCAGTTATTCTGAGACACAAATTAGGTTGTTCTTTTAAGATTTTGCCCCAAAAATCTTAGTTTGTAATCCATATAATCTTACATCTAACTCCAAAGATCAGGAAATAAAAATATGTCTACAAAAGCAGCAGGAAGAGGAGTAATTATTTAAAAGAATATAGTATTGGAAGAATAACTGGAAACATGAAGGGGGAATGTTATTCCCACTACTTCTTTTATCTGTTTGGGTATGTGACTGTATATGCATGTGTCTATATTGCCTGTCTACCTCATGAAATTTCTAGAGCTTTTTCATCTACCATTGAAACAAGTTAACAAATATTCTGCTCTGTACCAGTGGATAGGACATTTTTCAGTTTCAAACAAAATTCACAGTGTTTTATGCTCCTCTGCAAAACAGCTACTGATTTTCCTTCTTGCTGCTTTTGGAAGTTTAGGAATTCCAATACAATCAAGTCTCTAAATGGCAAGCACCTCTGTATAAGGTGTTCAATTCTTTTGTAACCTGTAGCATTGGACTTATGTTGTCAGAGGCAGCAGCAGGCAAGTTTTATGTATCAGATATTCTTATATAAATATGTAAGAATAAGAATACTTCTTTTTTCTTTTAATCTGGCATTGTATTACAAAGAGAAATTATGTCAATTTATGCCACCCAGGCCCAGAATAGCTGTAAAATAAATAAATCTGTTCTATCAATAACTCTTGCACTACTGCTGCTACAGAAGTTTCAAACACATATACTGGTAGGTCCCTGAGTCAGTATCAATATATGCTACAGCTTCCAGCTTCAATCACATACTGCACAGCACCACTGTGCTTAGGAGATCCACTAAGTTTACTGAAGATAATGTAATACAAGAACCCCAGGGGTCAGTGACAGTTGTTTAGACTTTTGAAGACTATTTTTAGTCAAATGAAAGATTTTGTCATTACTTTCAGAAGGGTCCAGTGACATAGTGTATTTCAGGAGACAAGAAGAAAACATGAATTGTTACCTTCTTGTTCTGAAATTTTAACTGCAACATACATAGGGTGTCATCCTTTGAACAAGGATGTATGACACAACAGAGCTTCTTGGGGTCATTGTTTTGCTGAAGAACTGAATGTTGTCTAATTCTCCTGGAAGAGATTTTCTTTTCATTTCCAAAGTTGTAGTTTAATGTAAGATTAACTTCCAGGAAACGTTATTTTTATGTAATTCTCCATTTCAAGCCAAGAGTGATGGGACACTGAATTGTCTTTCCAATTCTACCTTTAGCAGCATTCTGGACCTCCAAAAGCATTTGTCTCTCATGCATAAGCTGTTAGAGAATATGCTGAGATTCAGAAAATTTCCAGGAAGACAATGGATCCATTATAATTTTCTGATAATATTATTCTTTTTAATGTCCTATGGATTTGGTGGCAAAAAAGAATTCTAATTTCTTTTTTTTATCCCCAGAATCCTTTTCCATACTTTCCATATGGGACAGCAGTTAAGCACAGAACACGAGTTATATAAACATATGTATTTTCCATATTGCCAACATACAGTGCTGCTGTCTTATTGTAGAGTTCATTAGCTTGTTAGAAAAATGTTAACTGAAGGGAAAGACATGGGGTAAAAAAGGTGTGTTACAAAGTTGAAACAGATAGAATGTCCATAAGCAGTGGAAGGCAACCCATTTGGATTCTTTTTCCCCTGAAGATTATTTAGTGATAAGTATGGAGGAAAAAAAAAAGACATAACATTAAAAGTGTAGTAAATAATTCTTGATTTAGTAGCTCAATCCTGAATTTATTTGGAAGTACAGTGCATTATATTCTTTAATAATCAGACTCTGACAGCTCAATTTTCTAGGATACAGTAAGAGTTTAAGAATCAAGCCATACCTTGGAATCCTTTCATTTTCCACATGTTCACCTATGGCCTTTGTTACAAATTATCTGTTAAAAAATATTATATGCGCATCCTCAGATGTTATAGATATTTTGGTAAGAGACAAATACTTACTGCATTCTTGAGTCGTTGTCTGTGATAACTGTAAAAGCCTAATGTATCATGGACTCTATAAACAGGGATTTTTTTGAAATGCAACACACCTATATCCTTTTCTTTCACTGTCACTCTTTTTAGTATTTTTGCAGGTAAACTTGCTTATTTCAGTAGAGTTTTGTGGGTTTTTTTTGAAAATCCCAAAACTTCAGTTCTAATAGGTACAAAATAATAATTTGCATTTTTTTATGCTTTCCAAGTGTTCTAACTTTGAAGAAAAAATCCTGCTGCTTCTTCTTGATGGCCATAAAAACATTAACTCTCTTTTAGTAGGATCTGATTTGTTAGAACAATGAAAAGTTACTACTGAGGATTTCCAGATAACTTTTTGCAAAAATGAAAAGGGATAAAATATATATTATTTTTGAAGTTGCTAGTAAATTGCCACTTATGCATTTTACTGCTACAACAAAAATATATTTTCTAATTTTTCTCTCCTGTGTTTTAATAAATAAACTTTTGGGTGATCATGGGGCAGTATTAAGATAAGAATTTAAGAATCTTTTAGTATTCAGAGGATGCAGACATTTCTTTTTTCAGTGTTTTTCTTTACCAAAATATCCTCATTCAGCTTTCCACACCTGAGAATATTCCTGCCTTACAGTTAAAAATTATCCTTAAGTATTTTAAAAACACTAATATTACAAGATGCACGTATTAAAACTGATAACCTGAATTCTGAGTTGCTCTTTTCAAAATCCCTCATTACAATAGCCTGAGACACTCGAGGTTATTAGAAGAGGTCTTAGAAAATAACAGGATATTTCATACAGCTCCATCAGCAGCAAAGTGCTGGACAGCTCTGCTACAGGCGACTATGGAGACAGAAAATAACAGCAAGTTCAGAAGGAAGGAAATTTCTGCACAAAAATCCATAAATGTATACTAAAAGGACAAGCCATGAATAGGAAAATAAGCCACAGAAATTACCTAGGCTCTCATGCTCATCCAAAGCAGTATGTCTTCTAGGAACTCTTTGAGTCAGAATAACGAGCTGTGTGGATGACTGGTCTGACCTAGTGAGATATTTTATACTATTTTATATTCTTACAAACAACAGCTTCTCATCTCTCACTACTGTAAAAACGTTTCCCTCTGTATCTGTATATATTGTCATTTCCATGTTTCATACACAGACAGGAGTTTTTTGTGTTTCCTTCCAAATACTGATTTCACTCACAGAAGCAGCCCTAGTTTGTGGTAACTCAGGGAGCCTGCTTTTGTGGTAAGTGACATAAAGAAGACATTTCCACTGCTTTAGATTACTTGATCCAATGTAGTTATCAATGCTAAAGGCAATTTCCCAAAATTGTGAAGCCTGAAAAAGAGGTCACAGAGTTCAGAAGCTCAGTTTTTCTGCACTGTGCCATGAATGGCTAACTTGCAAAGACCCTGATTTTGGTATGTATGTGGGAAAAGACTTCAATCCTAGGTGAAAACAAGGGAGGAGCAACCAAAAGTTTTTTGCCAGAATACAGGGAATGATGCTTACACTGGATCAAAGCATCACAAAATAATGCAGATAGAAGGGACCTCAGGATGTTTCAAGACAAGCCTCCTGCTCAAAGCAGGAGAGTGAAATCAGACCAGATTTCTCATGGCTTGATAGAGTCTAGGCTTTAAAACCTCCCATGGTACAAATTCTATCTGATGTCTAGGTCCCTCTGAACAATTTGCTCTGGAGTATGTCAACAGCTCATCCAGCTCATGTCCCGGTCCCCCCCACCCCAACCATACACACACGAATGTATTCTGCAATCTTGGGCATAGCACACACCCTTCACCTCCTCCAGGTCACTTGTGAAGGTGGAAACCAGGACAATTCCCAAGACAGCCCCTGCAGTACTCATCCTTTTACATACTTCTAGGTTGATTATGACTTATTAGTCACTGCCCTCTGAGCATGACCATCCAGCCAAATTTTTAATGTTGTGTACCCACTCATAACAAAATGTTGTGGCTTTTATGAAAACACACTGTGGGACATGCCATTGAAAGCCTTGTTATGGTTGATACAAATGATATCGACTGCTCTCCTGTCATCCACAAATCCATCATTTAATTATAGAAAGCAATCATGCTGGTCAGGCATGATTTGCCCTTGGTAAACCCATGCTAACTGCTGTAAATCATTTTCTTCTCCTTTATGTGCCCAGAAATATGTTCCAGGAGGACTCACTCCCTGATTTTCCCAGCTGTGTCAGCTTAACCAGGACATCTGGTCATTTCAACCTAATTCAACTTCCAAATTAAACTCATAGTACAGGTCATACAAGCCAAACATTCACCTTCAGACAACAGCATCTGCCCCACTGATCAAACCAGTATGATTTCACAAAGCAGGAGTGTGCACATGAATGTATGTAAGTGATCATAAAATTCCCTTTAATAACAAATAGCTACTCTTTGTAAGCAATTTCAGTGATTGACAGAGGAGGAAAATGAGAAAGTATAGATCAGGAGGAGTATATTGCATTTCAAATTTTATTGAGGAAGATGGCATAGGTAGCTTTTCTAGATCTATGACATTTCTTAAATCTCATTACACTCTATAATCACTTGTTGAAAGTGTAGAGTTGTCATAAATGTCATATAATTATTACTTCATGGTCATAAATTAGACAGACAGAGACATACATTATCAGAGTGCAACTGGGAGTAGTGCCAGTCCCAAGCACATTACACTTGGGGCTGGGCCAAATCTGTGCCAGAACACCAGCCTGCAGGTGGGGAAAGTTGGCAGGAGCCAGGTCCAACACAGCCCTGGGGACAGTAGAGCAAGGCTGCCATGCATGGAGCCAGGCTGGGGCTAGGCCAGGATATCAGACCCTGCAGGTCTGGGCTTAGAGCAGGAGCAGCGGCTGCGCAGAAGGACTGGGGCTTCACCAGGGACCGGGTGCCTGTGTTGTGGCTGAAAACAGCCCCTGTGGGCAGGGGTCAGCCCTGACCATGCCTTCTACAGCATTCCCAGGAGCCTCTCCCCACAGCCACCTGTTCTATGGGATTGCTTAAGGCCATACTGGTCCCCAGCCCTATTGGTCAAACCTCCTAAGGACTGTTCTCAGGGTCCTCACACATGTGAACCATAGTGAAAACTGCTGCTTCACTCTACTAAAATTGTTATATGGAAAGTCAGCTGTTTCTTCCTCTCAGATGCTCTCTGTCACAGAATGACAGCATCCTTAGGGTTGGGATGGACCTTTGGACATCATTCAGTTCAACTCCCTGCCAAGGCAGGACCTAGAGCAGGTTTTGCAGGAAGGCATCTATGTGGGTTTTGAGTGTTTCCAGAGAGGGAAGTTTCAAGATCTGCCTGAGTAGCCTGTTCCAGTGCTCTGCCATTCTTTATGTAAAGAAGTATGTTCACCGAAAAATTCAAGCACCCCTGCCTGAATTTCACAAACGCATTTATAACCTTATGCATAAGTATATGTGTCTATGTTTCATATTTGCACAATTTGAAATAATGAAAATTCAAGTGGGGTTTTAAGCCTTCACAATCAGGTGTCGCAACAGTATTGTACAATCAGTTATGCACTGTTTTTAATGGTTGAAAAATTGCCTAGAGAAACTGTATCAACTTCTAGTGCTTTTTTGTTTCCCATATTTTCATGCTTCTGCTATGATCCTAAGAAGAGAAGAAGAGGTTGGAATAACCTATCCAGTAAGATTTCTGCAAGTTCATTTGTGGTAGTTTAATATTATTTTCTGCCTGTACTTCAAGACTGAAGCAGATTTTTTAGCCTATTACAAAAGACTTCTGTGTTCTTATTCCTAAATTAATGCAGTCACTAAATTATTGGCAAGACATGAGTACCGTGACACCCATCTCCTCTGTGGTTCCTTTGGAACAAAGGATAATGAGTTGGCAGTTCAGGTTTATAACTTCTATCTGTGATTATCACATTCATTTCTGTTTTTGAGGGACTTTAACTGTAATTTATTTCAAGCAATTTTCTATTTTTCTATTTTCTATTCATTAAATCTACATAAAGGAACCTTCAGAAAAAGCCTACTGAAGCTTTCAAATGCCCTAATATTAAGAGAGAAACTAATAGTTGATGTGTGCTTGTGTTTCTTTGAATCACTCTGGATTTTTTGGTAGCAAGGTACTAGTTTATCAGTCTACACAGCAACAGGCACAACATATAAAGTGTAAACTGTTCTGTTTTTAATGGATGACTCAGGAATGGAGGAAGGGTTTAAGGAGGGAAAAGAGAGGGAAGTTTTAACTAACAAAGATATTTGAAATGGTATGTTAATAGTATTTGTGTAGGCTAATCTGTGACTTTGACATTAAAATATAAATGGCTTCAAATCAGAATCTGTTGAGTGGACACTGCATATTCTAATCTAGGTTTTCCTTAGTTCTTGCCTAGGTTTTTGAAAGACAAACTTTGTGTAGCAACTTTATAATCCCTCTTTTGTTCCTGCAATATTGCTTGAATTTAAAAATGCAGTAGTCTTAATTTTGTAGTCAAATGTTATATTAAAATAGAATGTATTTATGATCACTGCTTTGAAAAGCAGATTTGATGTATCATGTATCTGAAATTGCACTGACTACTAGTTGTTATTAATTACTTTGTAAGTGGTCCTGATTTCTTCTTAATTCTAATATCTGAAATTCGCAAGGTGGCATGTAGCCAGTCTGGAACTTACATCAGGTAAGTGATGCATTAAAAGAACAGCTATATCAGATTGCAATGTTGGAAAATGATAGCATAGGACAGCAGTAAACCCAACACAACCTAGAAAAATTAATACACTGAAGACATCATTCTACATATTGGTCTTTCTTGTTTATTGTATGTCACACAAACACACCAAAATACTTACCTGTTCTACATTATAAGATTCCATCTGCTGAACCAGAAAGATATTTAAATGGGGAATATGTTGTACATCTGTTTTTCTCCTTTTATTACAATCCATAAATGAAGTCAATAACTATGATAGTCTATCAATCTGTGTTAATAGCTGATCTATATAAAAGAAGATAGTGGAATACAGTTCTCATTAGCTCATAATGGATGAGAAGGGCCATAATTCCCTAAGATGTGAATATATAGTTTTTTTGCTCCCAAGGACTTCTAGGGGACCAATAAAAGACTTGCTCTGATTTGAATGGAAATGATTATGTCACTATAATTTTTTGTCAGAATTACAATCAAATAGCCTTGTTGCTGATGATTACACATGCACAATCCTGTGGTGTTTTTTTATGTAGTTATAACTGAAAACAATTTGTTCCATTACAGAAAATATAAATATTTGAAACTCTGATGAACTTTTAAGCCTTAATCCTTACTTGTTTAATAATTAAGCAGGGCTTTAGTAACTTGTTCTAAAAAACATGATCATTGTCAACAGTAATGTCCTGGGTGCTATAGCAGTTATGTTTCTCTGGGAAGGAGAAACAGATTTTCATATGTCTCTCCTTACAATGTGCACGTAAAGGTTGAGAGGTCAACCTTTAAGGCTGCAGTTCTCTACTTCTACTTACCATGCTTACATGCAGGAAATGATGAACTAAATGAGACTTTAACTTCATCTTCTCAGCAATTGTCTTTTTCCTGCATCAAATATTTTCTTAGTTTATTTTTCAGGCAAGATTTGCAAACAGTTTTTTATATGAAGTAGCAAGGTAGTATAATCCTCATTGGAAAGGGAAAGCAGTATTTAAAATATGTCCTTGGTGAAAAGTTCTCATAATCACAGCTTTATTGAGGAGAATTTATTTGTAGAGCATAGAACTAAAATGAAAAAAAGGTTTCCTACCTGGTAATAAAAAGCTTAATCCTTTTTAAAGGTGTTCACATGTCATTAAGCTCTCCTTCCACAGTGCTCTGAGGGAGTTCAGTGAATTTCAGTATGGATTATAGAACTGCAGAGGTTTTGGTGAGACACCTTTAATCAGTTTTCCTAAAATGACACTAAGTCTATCTACTGTAAGAGGATAGAGAGTTGATTTCAAATCAGAAGAGTCCATAGAGCCCAAAGTTCTAAATTATGTTCTGAAATCTCAGATTTGGCAGTGATTTGGAAAAGGCTGAGATAACTACATGTAGCAAATTGTGTTTCTTCTCTATATGCATAGCTAGACAAGGAGATGAGGATAACTGAAATGGAATGTTTGATGTCTCAGTAACTTTCGAGATTTTAATAATAGGTCCTTTCATCCAAAGGAACAACTTTAAATTACTTCAAAGCACTTCATAAACACTGCAAAACAAGAAGCAATTGAGGACTTGAGAATGTAACGGATTAGATAAAAAGAATAATTAAAGTGAAGTTGTTGTTTGTGGCTTAACAAATCCATGGATAATAGCCAGGGATTGCAAATATGACTAATGAATTTGGATATCTCTATTCTTTATGGCTAACATTAAAAACGTTATTGACTCTGTTTTTAAAGCAAGTACTATCTGTGTTTTGGAAAAATGCCTCCTCTCCTGACACCTAAACTTAAATACTTAGTCATATTTTTTAAAAAAGTCAGTTCCCTGAACTTCTCCCATGTCACTTTCAGCTTTGTTTCATTAACGAAAGGACGTGATCCAATCTTCATTTACTGTAATTCAACAGAGGTGTATTTTAATTCTTCATATAAAATATTTTATATCTGTAAAAACTTAAAAACCTGTAAAAACTGCATATAAGTGTATATTCACATAAATTAATAACACTTCAACTTGTATTTGCAATTTAAATATTGGTGGACTTTTTAGTCCGTATTGAAGTTTTTATTATTTTTTATTTAGTATTATTATTCAATTAAAAAATGATTTGCTGTATATCTGTATATTTGCAAGTCTCATGAGCATTGTCTGAGGGAACTGGGTCTGATTATCCTCAAGGAAAGGAGGCTTAAGGAGATCACTCTCAGTAAACACTGTGCTGTCGCTGGTAAGTAGTAAAATATGAGGGCGTTTGCTGCCTACAGCTACCTGAAAGGAGATGGTAGTGAGGTGGGGCTCAGCCTCTTCTCCCAAGTAATAAGCAATAAACAGGTGGAAATGGTCTCAAGATGCATCAGAGGAAGTTAATTTGGACATTAGGAAAAATTTCTTCAGCACAAAGGTTCTTTGGCATTAAAACAGGCTGCCGTGAAGAAGTGGATGAGTCGACATTCTGGAGGTATTTAAAGACAACATGTAGATATGGTGCTTAGGCACATAGCTTAGTGGTGGGCTAGGTAATGCTGACTTGGACTCGATTATCTAAAAGATCTTTTTCAACCTGAATATTGCTGTAATAGCTCAAGTTTTTAAATGTAACAGTATTTTTATTGTAGCACCCAACTATCAGAAAGCAAAGTATTAAAATGAAAATACTTTGAAAATGAAAAGGGACACAAAATGCTGCAGTTCTTTTTATAACTGAGCTATGAGAAAGAGATTATTCTAAACCCAAAATGGTCGGTGTGTTTACTGTGTGGAGATATCTGAAGTTGCATAGCATGACTCAGGTTAAGAAAGAAACTGAAGATAATTATCTAAATTCAATCTTTTTCAGTTGCACATTAGACCTCTGAGACTGCATTGCACAGACCATGACAAATAAAATGTGCATCCTACTTTGTGTTCTTCTCTCCAAATGACCTGCAAACCTAAAGAGTTGTGTGTACCTTGCTGGTTCTGGAAGTAACAGTATAGCATGTATAGTCTTTTCTCCGATGTACATGTCAATGAAATATCTTGTTTGTTGTTTTTTTTTTTAACTAAGATTTCTCTTAAATGCACAGAGAAGGGTTGAGGTGGATTTCAGAGGACTGAGAATTTCCACAGCTCTAAAGTTAGATTGCTAGAAGATTGCACTGGACAGTCAATTAGCTATTAAGCAGTTAGATGTCCATAAAACTGCATCTGAAATCTGGTAACTGCTATGAGGTTTCCTAATTAAAATTAGAGCATGTTTACAAAAAAGATAATGTAAGTATCTTCTCACACTGTCCTGGACTATTGTAGAAATTGTGGCAGTTTCAATTTTCTAGTTACCCACTTTTCCTGGCTTTTAATGAATTCCCTTATCAAAGCTGAAAGTATTTGCACATCTTGCAGAATTCTTCAACACCAAATTTATCCCAGAGGTACTTTGGAATTAATTTTAATAGATTTTTGTGTGTGTGTGGAGAAATCATTTTACATTTCAGCACTCTCCATGATATGACAGTGTTGCATACAGACATTTTTAATATTCTCTCCAGGTATACCCCTGTGGCTACTGCTAAGACTCCTTGCTCTACAACTGTTCCTGCTGGGGGAAAGGTGTTGCTATAGCTGCAGGCTAATAGTAACTGTCACTGCTGATTTGATGCCATTTAGTCTGTATCTGCAGAGTCAAGAAAAAAACTGTCTCTTTGTCTACCCTTTGCATCTTTGGAGCTAATTACTTTTGCTCATTAGTACCAAAATATTTACATGGTTTAGCCTGATGGAGTTGGAGCGCAAAAATTCACTGCTCAGATTCAGATGCTCTCAGCCATACATTATGTTAATGGTGACATTTCAGACATACTTAAGGAAAAACACAACAATATACTGAATTTCAAACTATTTAATTAACTTCTAAGATATGAGTGAAGTGAAATTATGAATATTTTGTTTAAAATGAAGTTTTTAAAGCTAAGAGAGGGAAAAGGTCAAGTTAATGAACTTCACCTTCAATACAGTAAACCATTTTTTCTCATTCATCCTGAAGTTTATAATAATTTGACTGATGAAACAGGATCAAATTCTCCATTAATAAACCACATCAAGGCATAAGACTTACATATCATATTGTGATAGACATTTTATTTTTCTCTTGATCACTGTTTGAGCTACACCCCTTGTGCTGAAACTTAGAAACACTGCTATACACTCTCTTTTTGTGTCAGGACTATATAATAGTGCACAGAGAAGTTATGGATGCCATAATCCTGAAGTGTTCAAGGACAGATTGGACTGGGCCCTGAGTAACCTGATCTAGTGAAAAGCGTCATTGACATGGTGGAAGGGTTAGAACTAGGTGATATTTGAGGTCCCTTCCAATCCGAATCATTCCATGATTCTATGAATAGCTCAAGGCAAATTACAGTTAGTTTCAGTGTCTGACTGTTGCACAATCTGCTCTTAAGCCCTACCTTAACAATATTAATTTTTTCAGGCATAGTGATGTTTCCTACACTTTCACCCTTCCCTTTCCTTCTTTTAAAAAAGTTCTTCTTCTTACCTCAGGATAACGACTAGCAGCTATCACAAACTGTAATTTAATCAAGAAATATTTTAGTTTACTGGGAGGCAAGATCACTAAGGTCAATTCTGTGCTACCACCTGGAGTTTGGCTCAGAAAGTTCACTTCACCTTAAGAGCTACACATATATTTTTTCAGTGTGGGCATGTTTCAGATGGTTTTTGGGTTTTTTTCTTCTCCATGTATCTCGTTTCTTTGTGGTTTTGCACTACTATGTACCTGATTTATGCTTAGATCGAAATTACAGCTTTTTTAGCTATATATATTTTTAACTATATCTATTTTTCAGCATGAAATCCTGAAAAGTTATAAAACTAACTCAAATCACCTGCAGCTTGGCTCACTCCCCCCAGCACTGCAGTTGTGATCTATGACAACAATGCAAAGAAATTTTGTAGATAATCCTATAAAATTTTGTGTTTGTATTTAATTTGCATTGTGCAACTTCAAAGGACTGCCTTTGTTTTGAAGACCTTGTGAAAGTATTAGTACATCCACTTAATGAATCATTCTGAGCTTAGTACAGATTAAAATGAATTTGTTATTGAAGATTTAGTAAAACTTCAATTTCTCTCCAGTATTTCATATATTATTGTATATATAGCTATAATTCTATCAGCACTTCCATTTTATAACTCTCTTTGACCATTTAATGCATCAAAGGAACTGCATTTCTCTGTCACAGTGAGGTTAAACATAATTTTTACATGTGAAAAACTTCAGTTACTTCAATGAACTTACCTGAATTAGGATACGGACTATGGAGCAATGATCTCTAAGCTATCATTTCTGCACACATGCAAAAATATTTTTCAAACTTATAAGCTGTCTATTAGTCATGATGCAGCAATCTGTTTCCTAGTGTTAGTCCTAGCTCATAAAGAGGCAGTTTAAATTTTTTTGCAATATACTCAGTTCTTGCTTCAGTCCCAGATCTATGTTACAAAGAAATTGTTTAGGATTTTAAATAGTGTTACTTGAATTCTAGGATTACAGACTGTAAATTCAACTCCCAGATTTGAAAGAACATTTTTCTTGATACTCCAAATGAACTGAAGGTTTTATGCAGGGATTTCTTGTTTGGTTTTTTTCCTTATATTTTTATTACAAAAGATGAAAATGTGACCTTTAACTGCTCAGTTGAGAAACTGCATGGTATTTATGAAAAAAAGAGAGAAGAAAATAAAATGTTTGTTCTCAAAAAACATCTGTATCAGAGCTGTAGCAAAAGATATTGGATTGAAATAAATGTAGAAAAATATACAAAAGTTCAACAGCTTATCACAGGTGTGAAAGCATGAAGGGGACTGCATGCCCTCTGTAAGTAGCTGGAGCTGCAACACAGCACTAAAAAAAAATTCTTAATTGGCATTAAATCCCTTCTCGTTATTTACTATTATGTGACACTTTTTTAGTACTTACAAAAAAAATGAATCTTTACTTTTATATTCTAGTGAAATTATTAATTAAATCCAAATATTCCCTATAGAGGGTCCCATTCCAGAGATGCTAGAATCTTACCCAAAGACCTGAAGATGCAAGAAATGGAGGTGAAACCAACATACGAAGAATTTCAGGTACTAAAATATTGCAAAGGACCTCCTTGAGGAAGTGACATGGGTAAAACTACAAGCAATATTATTCCTAGGTACAAGTCTGAGAGGTAGGTTACAGTCAAAGACAAAAGGTTTCTGAAGGCAGACCATCTTTCACAGAGACTCTAAAGCAGAGGTACTAACTATCATAAGATGGAGTCCACGGGGTTGACCCTCTTGTGTCATTTCTGGCTGTTGACTCTTACCCTCCCACCATGGACTTCTGTCTTCTTGGTGACCTGCTGGGTAGGTACAGCAGCCTGTTATATTTCCTAAAATCCTTCTCCTCTCCAAGCCTAACAAACCCAGACTTGTCACAGCAACTGATCCCTGATCAGCTTTGGGGTCCTGTTAAATTTATTCTAGATAATACATCTTTCCTTCATTGGAGACCCAAATTGGATCAGGATACTAACCAAATGGATGCAGGATACTAAATGTGATCTCACAGAGCTGACAAGTGTCTAAGTCAGTACCACACCTCCTTGTTTTTCAGCATGCTCTGTTGCCAGGACACACTGCTGCCTTCCCAGGCTTCCCAGACACAGATCCCCAGGTTATCAGCAGAGCTGCTCTTCCTTGCCAGTCACACTCCATCTTATGTTGTTGCAGGGGAACATTAAAAAAACCTTTTCATATGTTTTGTCTGAATTTCAGAAGGTTGATGGTGATCCACTACTAAATACCATCTAGGTCACTGAGTGACAGCCCTGTCCTCAAGGCTGTACACTGTCACATGCAAAATATTAAATGCTATTAAATCATATGAAGATGATTATAATCTTGAATTTTTTTTGTCCCTGTAAAGTTTTATAACCACCCTGGAATTAGCAGTGATTGCAAGGTCTTGAAGTCCTTATGGTTAAAAAAACCTGGTGTCTGAAGGACAACATTTTGTAAAATATCATCGGAGCTTAACATCAGCATTTTCTTCAATCACACTTCAGCTAAAACCCTCACTGCTCTGCACCAAAAAAGACACAGATCACGAACTGCACCATGTAAATGACACTAAACCATTACATAGATTGTCCTGACACCCTCATACACCTGAATACTTCAAGGAATAAGGCTAAAAGGATCAGCATTGCTTAACAATGCAGTAACATTCAGTATTCAATGATATATTATATATTCAATGAAATATATTGTCAGAATGAAAATTCAGGACCAGAATTAAGACGCTCTCTGACATTATAAAGCTGCAACCAAAACAACTTTTTCAGTTAAATTATTTCAGAAGAAACAACTGAGAGGATAACATAACATCTCATCAGAGAATGAAAGAGGTTATTCAGCCTGTCTAAGTTCATCCATTCTTAGTACTTCCATCCCCTGTGGAAGGCATCTCATTTTTCTCATGTGACCCCTGTGTTTTTTGCCTGAGCAACTATGTCTGACAGCCTGTTTCACACATTTATCATTCCCTGCATGAAAAAAGTGCTCCTGACACCTATGTTGAATGGGATTATTTTTCTTAAATCAGTATTGTTTTCCTTTTTTTTCTTTTTTTTCTTTTTTTTTTTTTATTCTGAAAATAAACCACATTTTTCAGGTCTTTGCATTTTCCACATTTTACATTTAAACTTTTCTTAACAATTCTCTTTTCCCCGTATGGTGATTCCTAATTTTATGTTGGCTGTGTTTGGCTGCATTTTATTGCTGGCTTTAATCATCAAAGTCAATATGTTTGATATTATATTTTCTTATTGCTGCAGTATTAGTGTCCTGCAAGATTTTTTTTTTTTTAATCTTCATATTGTCATTTTACATAAGAAAATCATACATAGCTGCTGAAACTTTCCCCAGGTTTGATGAAACACTCATCAAAAAAATCACAACTGATATGCAATTCAAATTTTCCTAAATTTCAGTTATGATGATTTAGCTTAGATCAAAATATGTGGAAATGCAAGAATTCTTTTTGTGGTATATATGCTTGCATGCTTTTATTACATTTAGCAAATTTAAAAGATTTCTGAAAAAAAGTGTACTGATTCCGTAGATCTCTTTCATTTTGTCTTCAATTCTGTTGTTATCCTTATACACCTCCCTTATCCAGGATATTTTTCAGCTTTTTAAAATTTTTCTTGGTTGATCATTGGAGATGTCTACCTGTTTCAGGTGTGAGCTCATTATGCATGACAGTGTCTTTTCAAAAGTCTAATCAGCACATAAAGTAATTTCCTGCAGACTGGGAAGTGTTGCAAACCTTTTCCTTGTTATAAAAAAGATCAAAAAAGAGAACAAAACTCCTCTGAGACCTGATTTCCTACCAGCACTGCTTTCAAGATGGAATGAATGAGAGTAGAATCATAATTTTACCACTGTGTAAATTTTGGGTTCAGTTAATAAGCATTTCCAGACAAATAAACATATTGATCACTGCCTAGTAAAACTGTTCCTTAATAATGTAAAACAAAATACTCATGCTCAGTTTTATATTTCTGACGCATAGAGTATATTCTGTGATGTCTGTTTCACAAATTTTATGACAGCTGACACTTGACAGTATTGCTTTACCCTAGCAATTTCATTTCTATTTGCTTTCTGCTATATGTATGAACTATACGTTTAAAAGTGATTTACTAATTTTAATGTGCAAAGGTGGGACTTTAGACACAGTTTATCATCTCACCTTTGATTAAAAACAAGTGAAACTTGTGGACTAACTAGACTAATCAATAAGTTAATTAGTCAACTCTTGAGCTATTTGGATCTGTTTATACCAGAGAAGTGAGTTACAGTGCCTTTAGTCAATTGGGTTAAATTCCACATTCTAGAACAGGGGGCAGATGTTCGGGCTTTCCAGTTTTAAAACTTCACTCAAGCATCAGAAGAAGCACTTTTAAGTGTTAACTTGGGAAAACATTACAAAACCTTTTGAAGCAGAGAAAATACTCTTCTTTCTATTTTTGCAAGGAATTCTTCTTGTTGAAAAAGAACTTCAAATTTACCCTATGGACTTACGGGGAAAAGACAAAAACTTAAAAAAAAAAAAAAAAAAAAAAAAGCCTACACTGTTTACTGTTTTTCATCCTCTGCTTCAGCAATTCCCATAGATGCTCATATACATGCTTTAATATTTCAGAAATATTTTCAAGGGCAGCTATCCACCGTTAAAAGATTCTGCACTGCAACCACTTTTCTGACAAGTTGACTAGTTAGGTTAAGGGTCCTCTTATTTACATTTGCTCTTGCACTTTAGTATCTCAAATATTCTGCTTCCACAGCTGAGTCACTAAATCTAATGTACAAGACTTTTCAGCAATCTTTTAATTCAAGCACTCATTTAATACACAAAAATCCCATTTTGATAATCAGCTTTTGTATAATAGAAACAGAATAATAAAAACATAATAATCACAAAATACCATTCAAATTTTAATGATAAAATCTATGAAGAAAGTTAAGTCTACTGCAATGAACTGAATTTTACTTCCTCATGCTTTTCTTTTCACTTATTTCCTCATATATTTGAGTGAAAGCAAGTATAATATGGTTTTAAGGGAAAATATATTATTTGAAGGAAAAATAAAACCAGACATGGAAAAGCATATGTAATTTCTGTCCTGTATCACTAGCTGAATGTGATCCTTAAAGATAGGTCATTTCTAAATTTAAAATACTAATATTCTCCAAGATTATCCACTCTTAGTTATCTATTAAATATTAAATCTGTTGCACTATGTAACTTGTTGATAGACAAGGCAAGTTTACTCATACATTAAAAAATGCCTCCAGAAAAAAAGGAGACCATTTCTCTCTCTTTCTCTTTACAGATAGTCTGAACAAAGTCAGTCTTTGTAGCCTGAGACAGAATTTAAAATGTATTGTCAAAAATGTACTACTTTAGGAAGTAGTAATATAAGAAATGAATGTGGCTCATTCACTCTAGGGAAAGGTAATACGCACATGTAAGAAAAAAAGGCAGAATGATCGTATTAAGTCTGAACGCTTATAAGGCTGTAAAAGGCCTTCTTCCCTTCCAGCACTTCTACAGGTTTGTTGACCAATGTCATATTTACAGCACTGAGTTCCCAAAGTTTGACTTGGTCTCTAATCTTTCAAAAGGTATTTCCTTAGAGGATCATTTGATAATATTCATGCCTAGCATTAGTTTGTGCTAGTAATATCTTATGATCAGGAACTTGAAACGTTGCTGTTACTGTTGATGTAGTAACTTGAAATGGAGGTTCCAGACAACACATCATTGACATGAGCAATCACCCAGTCAGCATCATTTGAAAGATAACCTCTTACCTGAAAATGTGGAAAAAGCTTCTGGTATAGATGTCCCTTTTCAAATTCCTGCTGTCTCTCAGAGAACCACATCAATTGACTAGATTTGCCATTAGTGGAACACTGTCTTTCAATTAACCTCAATTGCCTTTAAAACAGAGATTGACCTTATGATTTTTAGAGGACTTTGTTGTAATTCAGTAGGCTTTTTCTCATTTTGATCTGTAGGCTCTGTTTCATTACCACCCTACCTCCCTTTCCTAGAACCCTGAGTTTATAAGGAAATCCAAAGATATTTTTCTGAATAAAAATAAGATTTAGAACCATAGAAAGATGTGGATTTTCCATGATTCTTTCAATTTTCTTTTTTTATGCTCTTAGAATAAGCCATTATCAAAATCAATTTATTATGTTTTGTTTCAGTCCTGGAAAAAAAGGAAAAAAATAAAATACGTTACATAATTCAATTGTCCCAACACCTCGAAACTAGCTTTTTTGACCTCTTAGCAGATTCTCTTCAGTCAAAATACATCTTACAGAAGTGTTCTCATTCTCTTCAGCACCATGATGACAGCATGATTGGCACTTGATGACTTTTACTGCGAGCTAGCATTCAGTTCAAGGTTTCACATTTTCTTGGGTGAGATAGACTACACTGTGTCCTGTTGCTGACTTTTGTCAGTTTGCACACCCGTGAGAGGCACAATCCATCTAATATGAAACATTAAGACAAACAGAGAGCATCAGCCCATACTGCTGCCCTCTAAGTTCAGTGAGTCTCTTACAAAGTGTGAAAGATCAAATCATACTCTTGAGACTACATGAATTATGGATGTCTCCAATTTAACTCATGTCAACACCTGCCTTGTATCCTGTCTTAAAGTTATCTTTGTTTTCCTGATCCCTGATACATGGAACTAGAACACAGACTGTTATTTTTTCCCATGCTTTGTTATTGTATTTTTTATTTCTGTAAAATCATATAGATAAATGTGTAGACAAGTAGACTTACACTGTAGAGGACATCTTTCCAGAAAAATAAAAGACAACAAAACAAGACTGATGAGTTCTATAACAGAAAAATAAGCAATGCGGAAGTTAACAGCAGAAAAGTCTTGAAAACACATAACAGCAGAGATCCAGAATAATAAAGGACATTTACACAAGTAATTTCATCTTCAGTTTTAAGCAATGGCCTTATTGATTCTCTGCTTCTGAGGTGCAATGAAGCCAACCTTAACTGTGTTTCCTGCTCCCAGGCTAGCTTCTACATCCCTCATTTTAATTTTCTTTTCCTGCTTCTCTTCTGTTTTCTATTGATTGGATTCTTTATATTGCTCACACATACTTCTTCACAGATCTATTTGAAAAACTTTTGCCTGCTTTCAGATGTGTAACATCTCTGTGTTTTTATATAGATGAAAATATAATTCCTTAATAAACTCAACAAAGCAAAGAACAGAATATCTGATAAAAGTATTGCGTATTTCACAGACATTCAGTAAACTTGAAGATTTTATTGCTGTTGTAACAGCTCGGGAGCAAATAAAAAAAAATCATAGAAGCATATAAATCTTCATTTATTTAAAAAATGCATCAATTTAAACATTTCCTTATGGGTAAGTTAATTGAAATACTTGGTGGGAACTGGCTCATTTAAACATAGAATAGCTGTTAAACTACATATTAAATTTAAAAGTTGTCATTTAGGGGAACTATACATGGGGATTGTCCTCATTGACACTCTAAGTCTTTTAAGCAATACTTTATGGGTCTGGAAGGCTAATGTTCTGTCATGCTGCATTTATCAAGGTTATGTGGCAAACAAAGTGTCATTTATAGTCTGTTGTGGAGTGTTGACCCTGGCTGGATGCCAAGTGCCCACCAAAACCCTTCTGTCACTGCCTTCCTCAGCTGAAGGGGAGAGGAAATATTCAAAAGGCTCATGGGTTTAGGTAAGGACAATGGAGAGGCACTTACCAGTTACCATCATGGGCAAAAATTACTCAGCTTGGGGAAAATAAATTTAATTTATAACTAACCATATCAGATTAGGGAAATGAGAAAAAAACCCTAATTCTTAATATTCTCCTTCCTCCTCCCTTTCTCCTGGGTTCAACTCCTGATTTTCTCTACCTTTTCCCATCAGTGGTGCAGGGGGACAAGTAGTTGCATTCAGTTCATCCCATGCTGCTTCTTCTGCTCCTTCCTCCTCAGAGGGAGGGCTCCTCACACTCTTGCCCTGCTACATCATGCAGTGCCTTCTACAGGGGACTGTCCTCTGTGATCTCCTCTAAATTGAGTCCTTCTCACAGGCTGCAGTTGTTCATGAACTGCTCCAGTGTGGGTTCTTTCCAGGGGGTGCAGTCCCTCAGGAACAGGCTGTTCTGGCATGGATCCACCATGGGGTCACTGGTCCTGCCAGCAAACCTGCTCCAGCGTGGGCTTATCTGTCTATGGGGACACAGCTCTGCCAGGAGCCTGTGCAAGTGAGGGCTCTCCCCAGGGTCACAGCCTCCTTTGGGCATCTCCCTGTTCCACCATGGGGTCCTCCCCAGAGGCTACAGGTGGATCTCTGCTACAGGTTTAAAGAAAACAAAACAAAAAACCCAAACCAAACCAAAAAACAAAACAAACAAACAAACAAACAAACAAACCCCTGATTTTATATACTTCACAAAAAGCTATTTCCTTTTCTGTTTGAGGCTCAATATATATGGATTAATTAGAGTACATCACCATTACCATATGATTCCTTTCACTGTCTAGAACTGTAGTCTTCTTGGAGTCTGTGTAAGTGCATGGGTTGACTATTACTCTTAAATTATTTGAGACAAAGTTATTCACAGAAGTTTGAAACTTTAAGAATTGTTGTGAAAATATTCTTGTAACATTAAAACAGGAAGCATTTGCATTTCTGAACACGATATGATTCCTTTGTTTTAAAGTTTACTCTGCTTTGAAAAGGAAAAAAATAGTTGTTTTAAAAAGAATGAAAAAGCTGCCTGTAGCAATAAGCTTGTATGCTTATGTATGTATTATTTAAAAATACCTTTTTTTCCTGCTTTGTGGAATAACCTATTTTAAAGCAGATGCACTAGAGGTTTGATATATAAAACACAAATGTAGGCTATAGTGCATTCTGTTAGCAAGCACCAAAATATAGAAAAAGACTGCTCAGTAGAACAGTGCAGTTTCTGTTGCAGGAGACCATTCTCCAACAGCCAGCTGCCTTCTGTTTATGACATTTCACTGTGAGTTTGGAAAAGAGTTTCCAAGGCTATCACATAAAAATCAAAGTGTTTATATGAATGTCTCTCCAATAGAGACACCTATCCACGAAGGGCCTTCTGTTGCTTAGAGCATTTTCACATTATTTGTGACAGTTCAAGGAACAGGAACATCAGGTAAAGTGTATTTCCATCAGACGACTTTGGATTTTTTTTCTTTCTCCTTTTCTAAACCTTATTACTTTATACTTTGAATTTGTTTGGGTTTGTTTCAATGCAAAAGCAAAAATAAAAATTGAAATCTTCAAAGTTTAAATATGTCAAGAAAATATTTCTACCTAGGGGTCTGTTGGAAGCTGATATTCAAAAGAGACACGAACTGCTGAAGTTCTTGTCATAGAAACATGACCCTCCCACAGGATCACAGCCTCCTCTCAGGCATCCACCTGCTCCAGCGTGGGTTTCCTCCCCGGGCTGCAGGTGGATCTCAGCATCCCCCTGTTCCTCCCTGGGCTGCAGGGGCACAGCTGCCTCACCATGGTCTGCACCAGGGGCTGCAGGGGAATCTCAGCTCTGGTACCTGGAGCACCTCCTGCCCCTCTTTCTCCACTGACACCTGAGTGTTTGCAGAGTTGTTCCTCTCACCTCAGTCTTCTCTCTTCTCTGGTCACAATAACATCTGCACAGTACCCTTTTTCTTCTTCTTCCTAAATATGCTGTCACCATCACTATCATAATTTCTATTTGGCCCGGCCTTGGCCAGCAGCATGTCCATCTTTGGAGCCACTAGGGATTGGCTCTGACAGACATGGAGGAAGCTTCTGGGAGCTTCTCACTGAAGCCATCCCTGATGACAAAACACAGCCACAAAAACCATATACAGTATTGGATCAAGACTAAAACAGAAATTCTCATACCCTGTTCACATAATTTACTCTTAAAGATTCACCTTCATGGAGACATACTGATTTGACTAGATTAATTTAAAATTTCAATACAAATAACACAAATTTGGCAATTACGGATGAACATAAAGAACATTCTAAATTCAGAGTCTGAAAATATAAATCTCAGGATCTCAGAAATAATGTCTTTGCCGCATTAATTTTTCCTCACAAGAATTCTTTCCTTCTGCTGTCAGGTTCTGATAGCTGAAATTTCACTTATTCCACGAGAATGTAAACAATAATAGGAGCTCATTAGAATGACACTTTCTTCCCTCACAGTGTTTTCTCTCAATGTGAATTTAATTGGCTGACTGACAGATGCAGCAAACACTAGAATCCTAAGATACGTGAAAAACAAAGGCAGAAAAGTTCAACTGATATGACAGCCAAACAACTGAACTAAAATTCTATTTAATCATGTCATTGTATAGTAGCCTCATTACCTTACTTTTCTTTAGATAAAATTGTATTTTTTTCATTTGTAGTAAAGTTTTCTGATTAAATACGATGACAGTTTAATTAACCAGAGTTAAATACATCTGCAGGAAAAGAAAAAACTAACAAATTTATGGAATATATGTAGGAATATGTAAATTCCTCAGCAAAAAAGAAAATTTTGGCTTTCAAAAATTCAAATGCCTGTGAACAGCAATGAGGTTCACAGAAATGAATGATAGATAAGAGTACAATGCTCTCAGTGGAGGGCATAAGCATCATTTTAGCCTCCCACATGTGTAGTCATGTCTTTGCCCTTCGATAATGAGACTCAACATCTGCATCACAAACCTGCAAGAGCAGATGATATTCAAAACCCGTAAGACTACTTCCATTTATGTCACTAAACTCTGCCCCAGAGATGGTTTTCCCAGAGCTGCTGACACATAAGCAGCTGAGATGCAAGAGCTAGAATCCTTATAGTATGGCACAACAGGAAAACCCTTCAGATTTTAAATTGTCATTACACAGTAAAGCTCCAGGTATGTGTGACCTCTACTATATTTGACCAGTTCTGACTCATTAAACTAATCAGTACATGCTGCAAAATCAATTAAAGAATAGATTAATTTGCTATGTAACTTTTGCTAACTACTCACTTGTGTGTCACATTTGGAATGGGATAACAGAACATATTAAAAACCATTACAAAAATCATTCCCTGACCTCTAGTATAAAGAATGCCAGTGTGGCTAGCCTGGTGTCACACAAGCAGCCAAGACATTGCTAGCTTATGCCAGCAGTCTACTTTAGAAAGCAATACATAATAAAAAAACTGCCCTCTGGCTGCATAGAGGATCCTACAGAAGGTTGAGCCAGGGATGCAAGAACTCTGTGTAGCAGTCCAGGCCACCAGCCAGGACTCAGGCATACTGAGCAGCTGGAGTAAATGTCCTGTTTCCTCAGTCCATGGGGCTGGTCAACAGAGGAGCAGAGGAGCTGGGGACATGATCTGCGTGAGAATGCTGGGAAAGTGCCATAGGAGTCTTAGTAAATGTCACAACCCACTTCTATATCCATCTCTTATAGTTAATCAATTTCAAATTATATATCACTGAGTTATTTTTTCTAGCCCCTACCCTATTATGGGTTCTCCTGTGGCACAATTATTTTTATTTTCTTTGAGCTTTTAGATTTGCAAAGTGATAAATCAGTAAGAGATGGTGGAAACAACCATGAGGAGAGATTATAAGAGGAAGAGTTTTCACTAGTGAGGTACCAAAGAAGAGGTGAAAGTTCTGAGACAAGAACTTCAGGAATTAGCGCTCAGTCGAGCACAGAAGGAAGTTATTCACCTCAGATTCTTACATCTTCCCTGTCACTAAGCCAGGGCTCATTATTGTTAGAACGTGCAATGGGTTTATTTTATTATCTTAGAAAATTGATTTTAACATGGTGGTGAAACTACCAGTTAAATTATAAGCTACAAATTTAAACAGCTTAACAAAAGTCAATATAAATTTCAATAACCCAATTGTCAAATTCGGATAAGAAGTCAATCCTTTAAAATCAAAGAATATCCTTAGGCTGAGTTTAGAAAGATTGATTACCTTCTTTCTCTAATTAACTGAACTTTTATATTATGAGCTGCTTTTTAGGAAATCATAGCCAGCTGAATATGACCATATGATTAAAGAACATATAAAGAAGATACCACATAAGAAAGCTGTATGGTAATTATTCCAGTCAATTCTTTGGTAAAAAAAATCAAATGTTGCTCTGCTACCTATTTAAATTCTCTTTATTTTATCAGCCATTAAGTACATTAAACCAGAAGACAATTAGAACTCTATTCTTTGTCTTCCTTTTCAGGGAAGTCAAGCATATGATGACTCTAAGGTCACTTTTTGTTTGAGTACTTAAAAAGCTGTGATTCTGGTTTACAGATTATCTGTTGTACTAAAATTCTTTGGCCAAAGTTATAAGATAAAAACTTATCTTAAAATGGGAAAAATATTTTCCATTGTTCTTTTATTCTGAATTGATTTATGAACTATGAAGTTCATTCTCACAAAAGTATGTAAGTAATCAGTTTAGGAAGATTTTAATTTTTTTATGAAATATTCTTTCTATTTTCTATATATTGTTTACTTTCCATTTTTCCCCACCCCTATAGTTCTAGCCATTATAAGCTATAAAGTGAAAAATTACAAATTTTAAAAATTGTCCTAGCTTTCACAAAATCAGTGCAACTTATATACCATTTGTTTTTAATAATCATAGAGTTGAAGGATAAGCTGAGAACTGAATCCTATTTGTTGAGAACTAGAGAAAATTCACACCTCTTAAGGTTATATACTTAATATATATTGCTTCTATATTTAAATGGCTTTTTTCAAACTTCAAATTAGTTTAGAGCCACTCAAAATCTCTGCAATATTTTCTGGTTTCAGTGTATCTTCAAAAGTTTAATTAACTTTTATCCTTTCTTCTTTATTATAGCCTTATGCATAATAAATAGCAGTATTCAAACATCACTTGTTTATTTAAGTTACATTCTTATAGCTAATAGTTTTTCACTATGCTCTATAATACTAATAGTTGTTCACTCATTTATTTTTACTTTTATCATATTTAGCTATTTCAGAGTACATGTGTAATATCTATGCTATCTGTGGAATAAAATATTTACTAAATCTTGATTATGTTTATGTGTACTAAATACACTATACTGTAAACATACATATATACATTACAAACTACCTTAAACATTGATTACATTTCTATCTATAATTTATTCAAAGCTATTTTAGCACAGGTCTGTAAACAACTTCAGTAGCATTTGAAAATATTTTGTCCTTATTCCTTAATTGTCGTTGGTCCTTAATTCTAATGTGCATTTTTTTTCTCTCTATGTACTTTTACTTTTTAAAATTATCTACTTTTAACTCTAAAAAAATTATTTCAAACACATTTTCATTACTAAAAGAATATTCTATTTAGCTACAGTTTGAAGTAACTCCTGCAATAAGGAAAACTCTGGTTTTAATGAAATCAACTTATATCACTATTGATCATAAGTGTTACTAGATTTTGGTCTTTTTGCTTGACTTTCTCAAGTTCTCCTTCTAAGTTTTTCATCATCCTTTTAAACACTTTGGCAATAATTGTCATTACTGAAATTCCAGTAAAGTGGGAATTGTACATCTAGGGTATCAGATGAAAATTAGTTCTTATTCTCACTACACAGGTGAACGTGAAGAGAGCATTAAATCAAATGTGCTCAACCACTGAAAAACTAAGGCCGGTAAAATGTTAAGAGAAATAAAATTGTTGAAAAGCGGCAAATTGTAGTTGTTATGGTTACTAGGGCTTCTTTTGAAGTGCTTTAATATTGAAGTTAAAACATAAAATAAAGATTAATTTGGAATAAGGCCCTCATGCTTTAAAGTGCCACTGAATGACCTCAGTACCTATTAACGTCAATGAACAATAAATTTTTATGACACTTATGCAGGATGAGGTCTTAAACCATTTACATGATAGTTGTGTTTCATTTCTGGATGCTCACAAGCCCTTATTTTCTTATATAGAGACAGAGCTGATTATTCTAAATAGAAGCATCAGTAAAAATTGACCTTGTGTGGTAGAAAGCTTCCATAATTATTGTTGCTGTCTTTTTGCTGAGATATGTAGATGCAACTAAAACTCTACTTCGTTGCAATAGCTGATAGAAAATTGTCAGTCTCTTTGTGGAAAAAATACCAGATATAGTGTAAACTAATACAACTGTGATGATTAAGGAGATTAAAAAAATCTCAGAGGGAGACTAGAACCTTTTATTTTTTTAATCTTAGAAAGGAGAAGAATAAGAGGACAAACAACAATTTATATTCCTTATAGCTCAGGAGAGAGACTTAATAGGGCTGCTTTACCCTAGATATTTGCATTGTTAATTACTTCAGATATTCTTACATGCAACCATCAAGCTTTTCACATCAGTCAGTTCATATTTTGAATATTGGACTATAGGGACTACTTGACTTCTTCATACCAGGATATCTAAATCAGTTTATATGGTTTAAAAAAAGCCTTCAATATTGATTTTTGCCAAATCTTCTCCCTCCCTGACAATAATTACATTCTCTAAGCAGGTTTTGATCAGAGTTTGTAACATAGGGGCCATTATGAAGGAAATGGCTAGCCAGTTATCAATTACCAAATTTAGGATTTACAAGTCACAGAGTCACAGAATCACAGAATAATTAGATTTGGAAGGGACCTCCAGAGATCATCTAGTCCAACACCCGTGCCAAGGCAGGGTCACCCAGAGCAAGGATGAGATGGAGATGATCCTGGACAAACAGCTCTGGGTGGCCCAGCTTGAACAGAAGATCCAGAGATCCTTTCCAGCATCAGCCATTCTGCGATTTACTTATTCAAGATTTGGAGGAACATTGATATCCACAGAAAATGCCTGACTACAGAATCACATAAGGTAGTAAGAGCATTTAAAAAAAGGCAATTCTGTGATTTTTGTTATATGAAAGGAATGTTACTGGCAATTATGAAAGCTAGAGCATGGTATGTCAAAGATGAAAGCTGGTGCAAATGAATATTATCAATTTCTGTAATATAAATTTTCTTGTATCTTTCATAGCAGCTTCCTAAAATCATGTCTAATAGTTAATATAATGTCAATGACCTTCTCTTACCAAAGAATTTTTATTTTGTACAGATCCAAGTAGACTGAAGAGCAAAATAAGCATTTATTCTATGCACCATAAATAAAACAATGTTTGAAAATGATCACTGATTAATTACTAAGGTAGATTCCCATTATATAATTTCTTTGTTCAGTGTGAAGAAAAAAAATTAGAATACCTGCAGTCTTCCAGTCTTCAATGGAACATGATGTGAATTCTGAGCATTGCATAGCTAGTGTACCAGTTGTGCAATTTTACTTTTTGAGAAAGCACCCCAGTGTTTTTATTATATACATAGAGTAGGAATTGGCAGTTATTTAGTGGATTACGGTATCTTTGTAAGAGAAAATTACAAGATTATTTCGACTATTGAACAAGCATCTCCTATACAAAATGAAACATGGAGAGGAAGCCTAGAGAGTATGGAAGCAAGGATAAGTAGCCTGGGAGGAGTCACAGAATCACAGAATGGTTTGGGTTGGAAGGGATCTCAGAGATCATCTAATTCCAACCCCCACCTCTATGGAATACAAAGAAATTGTCTAAACAGCTAGGCATCGGGTTAGGAAACCTAAAGGCATGATAAATAGAATTAAATTTTATCTTTAATTAATAATAATTCTGTTTGTTGCAAGATAAACTTGACCTTGATTTTTATTCATAACCTTATTAAGTTTTCTGGGATCCTTCTGGTGTGTTCTGTAGTTATTATTTCTGGTTTTAGCAAAGCCACTTTCTTTGTAACAGCTCTTTAGAGATTATATTTATGTCTGTATGATAGTATGAAAATATAATGATTAACAATCTTTGGGGATTAATGTGCTTTTTCATCAATGTAATTGCTTTTTGTGAAGAAAAAAAGTTCAAGGAAAACTTGGGAGTTAGTAATAAGTATTCTGATTACATTTTGTTAAGGGATTTAAGAAATGGCCACTACCTCCAGCAGCTTTGGGTTGTTATTTATATGAGACACTTTTCCCAATGTCCCCTGGAGTCCAGCCCAGAAAGCCAGAGATCTTCATCCCTGGTGAATGGATGCAGCTGCTCCTTTCTCCTTTGGAAGTGCAGCAGTAGAGATGCTAAGCGTGTATTCCAAGCACACACAGAGGACCCGGGCACAGCCAGCTGCACAGGCTGCCTCAGACTAGGGGCTGCCTGGAGCTTCACCTGCATGTGGGACATGAACACATGCACAGGCACCAAATGCCCTCCCCTCTTCAGCCACTGGAGTCTGAAGCTCAGTACTGACAGCACACGCTCAACACTCTCAGCTCACGCTCACATACACTTTAGTGGATCTCTCAAATACCAGCATGACCCTGCTCTCTGTCCCACAGCCCTGAACAGTTCCCAGGCTCTCTCATCCTCACTGCCTGGTCTAGCCTGGGGCTCACCAGCAAACAGATGGATCTGTAGCATGCTCCTCTCACAGGTACTGCACCCTCTGCATTCCCCACGCAAATATCAGCCTGATAAGCCTGCCCAAACTCACAACCTCTTACTTGCTGGCTGATGACATGATAAGCTTTTGTTGATTGTTGATTCTTATTTTCGTTTGTGACAAGTATTGTGTATAATTACTTACTATTCCAAATTAAATTGAAATATAGTAAATCCTACTTTTTTATCCAGACTCACTGACACCATAAATCAGCCAGTGTAAGAACACAGCTCCTCAGTTCTGTGCATCCTAATATCTTTCACTAAATCTCAAACTTTTACTTTTAAACTTATGCCCTTCATTACCTTGGAGCATATAGTTCTAAGAATATTCTGGACTTCGTTTGAAACATGCTGTCTTAACTATAACATTTAAAAACCACTAATAACTACTCTTTTCCAGGTATTACAGGTTTCAGATGCAGTAATGTCTGGATAAATAGTTCCATTTGATTTGTCATCTAGCTCAATACTCAAGTGATGGAAAAGTAACTCAACCAAAAGTGTGAAAGGAGAAAGCAAAATATATTATAAAACAGTTATGTTTCTATACTCTTAAGACACTGTTCTAACTAGGTAGCTCTTTCTAGGGTGGCACGCTGCACTATGGCAGTGTCTGAATGGTTCTGAACATGTAGGAAAAAAATGATAATGGGACAAGGATTGATGGCTATGTAACAATAATAGCTTCATTTCACTTGTGTCCCAATTTTAACTTTTTTTTTTTTTTAAGTAGCATAAATCCATAGCAGCAGATTCATCATTTATGAAGATATATTCTTGAGCTGAAAGAATGAGGTTTGAGGCACTTTAGCAAAACAGGAATAAAAACATTTTGAAGCAGCAGCAGTTACATTATTTACAACCCCTACATATAAAGCAATGTAATAAAATTGACTGGTGATTCTAGTATGCCTGTCTTTTTCTAGATATATTTGACACTTGCGTTTGTATTTTGCTTTTTATATTTGCAAGATGTCTCAAAAAATTTGCCTACCTAATCCTCAAATTAGAAGTTCTAATGTTGGAGAAAGTAAGCCTGAGGGTAAAACAACTTAATGACTAGTGAATTAAAGATTTAATAAGAATAAAAATTATTTGTCGGGGTTTTTTTATAGCTTCTAATGTCATGCATTAAACATCCCTTGAGCCCTATGCCAACCAATGGTATGAGCATCAGGACAGTTTTTTGGTTTGTTCAGTCTTGATTTCCCATAATCTTTGCACCAAATACTGCAGCAATAAGCATTACATTTACATACTACAGACTTCAGTTTTGAAGACAGTCTCTTATGTGAATCCCTTTACAAGCCCACATACATTTTGCTCACAGATGTTATAGTATTAAGACAGGCATAAGACCTATATTATAGAGATTTATTACAGAAAGCATCCCTTAAGATGTACTTATGGCTGTATGAAAAGATTACCAAGGGAGTTTAAAATTGCTCCCAATTCAGTTTTGTAATAGTTTGAAACTCATGAGACCTTTCTTCTCTTTTCTCTTGTCAGGTTATCATCACTGTTTTAAGAAACAAATTGAAAACACCTTAATAATTCTAAATTACAGCCTGAACTTGTATATGTAAACAAAGCCTATTTCTCTAAGCTTTCCACACATGATAGATTTTTCCTTGATATTCAACTGGTACACAGACAACAGTGCCCAAAATATTTGCTTTTCCATTTCTATCACGGAAACAAAAAGAAATGAACCAAAAAACCCCTTCATCTTTGCCAAACATTAGATTGAGCAAAGTACGCCCTATAAAAAATTTGTGTTTCTCAAGTTCACTGCCATCTTAACAAATACATGTAATCACTCTGTCGCCTAAGTCTGCAATTACAGTCTTAAACAGAAAAATAAAGTTAATGCAAAAAATCTGAATGATGAAATATGTACAGGACTGTCACTGGTCTTGTGTGGCTAGAATCCAAATTTCTGTAATGTCCTGTGCCGTCCTGCTCTCTAACACATGGCTTCTTCTCTCAGTCTTTGGAACTTCTAGCAAACAACAATAATTTATTTTCCACAAACCTAAGCAAAGGATCAGAAATTTTATACGAAGCAAATATAAATATTAGAGAACTTGAAAAAGAGGCTGTTACTAACATGCTGTAAAAAAAAAAACCAAAAACTGAAAACACCACTGATAACATCCCTCCACCAGTGATTAAATGACAGCACTTTTTGAGTTAATAAATTGTGTATGCTTTGCATATCCAGGAAGCTAGGATACAAAGAAAACATTCTGCTGTTTACCATGCATGGCATATTGCAGCCTATTTTAAGAAACCATCATAGCATCAATAATTTTCTTTCAATTGTAATGTCTTACTTATAAAAAATCCACCAGAAATATTATCCCAGAAGGCATATTTTTCATATAAAGTTGATAAATGTGAGCAAATTAAAATACCGTACAGGCAAATTACAGAGAAAATTAAACTGTTTTCCAACATGCCTGAAGGGAGCAACAGATTTTTAATTTCTATAAATCAAGGCTGGATTGCTTCCTAGAAGGCATTTTTTCTGTAGACTACAGGGTCAATGATGAAATCCTGTGGCTTATGCTATCTCAGGAGTAAGATTAGATGTTCTACCATTTTCTAGTCATCTATGGACCTGTCAGCTATATTTAAATGAGTACTTTCTTCATATGCTGCATCTATAATTGGATGTGGTTGAGGTTTGCCTTAGACTACCCAAGAGCAAGACCAGGTTATATTTAGATGAATACTTCCTTTATATGATCTGTCTATAATTGGATGTCATTGAAGGTTGCTTTAGACTCCCCAAAGAGAATGACTAGGCTGTATAACAACAAACTTTAAAACCTTTATGGCAATAAGAAAGATGCCTCAAAGGCTGTTACAGAATGAAACCAGCAAAGCTAAGCACATACCGCTCCTGCAGTATCCTACATGGCAGAAGCTCCTGCTCTTCATGGCAGATGCCTGAGCTGGCATGAGTTACTGACGTTTCAGTGTATTTATAATAAAATATTGATTGCTGACTTTTGGTAGGAAGAACTTCGGGGGAAAAAAAAAAATCACGGTGTTTTTTTCATTAAAAAGGGAAGAGGTGTTTATGCAAACAGAAGATTGGGTAAAAATGGCGATGGAATTGGATCCTCCAAAATAACACCTTCAAAACATTTTGGAATTTCTCAAGAATGACTTTCCTCAATCAGAAAATGGACAAAAGATTGAATATTGGAAGATAAGACTCTTACACATATTAAACAATTTCCTCTTAATTAAACAATCCTGTTGAAATCATCACCTACCGCTAGAAAGGAGTACACTGCAGATTACAACTTCAAAATAAAGACAGATTTATTATTTTATTTCAAAGGAAACATCTACATTTCTTCTTCCTGAAGGAAGTCCAACTGACCATGTGTTTCAGGAGGAAGTTTACAATTCCATTTGTCAGTCATCAAGTTCTCATTTATATAAATATCCAATGAAATGAAGATCAAAAAGAAATGTCCTGTTAGAATACTCATCTGTCTCTAAAATGTTCTTAGTCATAAAGAAATAATTTGCTGAAAGATTGATTCTTTTCCCCCGGCCTTTTAAATATTTTACTTTAGCAAAATTCAGTGACAGCTTTTGCTGTTCAAATCACACCACAGATATGAGATCTATCAGATGGAAGTAATACATATATGATTCTATTAAAAAATCCTCTATGGGATAGTAATAAATCCATTCTTCTAAAAACCATTTGACAATTTCACCTGAAACTTCAAATTTACAAATTATTTGCATACAACCTAGACCCTGGAAATATTTTACTTTGACAACAATGCAATTACATGCTTTTAGTTTCACAAAACACAGTGCAACATCCCTCCTGCCAAAATAATATTTATTATGGATAATTATTTAGTATAAGATTAGCAAAATGTCCGAGATATATGAAAGATAAAAATTTGTTAGCAATCTGAAAGCAAAAGTCATTACTAGCTTTTAATGTCAGAACTCAGTATGATACATCATACAGGGGTGCTGTGTGGTTTTTTACCTTCTATGGTGTCCTGTCATACACTGTTATAGGAAAAAAAAAATACTGTTTTTTTGTTTTGTAAATATCTGGTCAATTAATTGTGTGGAAAAACATCAGTAACATTTAACATAAACACTCTTGACTTTGCTGAGGCCTGATTCAAAAGAATTACATAGCCCACAGTATCAATTTTCTTGGTCTCTTTCAGTGTGTCCAGTTTCCTACACAAAAATTTAATCTATCCACAGGGTCTATAAATTTTCATAGCTGAATGTTCTAGCTTTTGATCTTTATGAATGTGGAAGGAACATGACCTTAAAATTAAGGAACTTGCTCTGTTAATCAGGGAATTTTGGTTTGCACTTAAAATGGATTAATCTTAATTCATTTTAAAAGCAAGTCTGCAGTCTAAGCTAGTCATCTAGTGTTACTCTGAAGTGAGAAGACAGCTAAGTATCTATAGCAGCCTGTATGCACCTACACACACAAAAAAAGTATTTAAAATAAATGGGAAAAATCTTCCATTCTGTCATTCCTTAATTAATAAGGAGACCTCAGACCGATATTTTAAATGCAGGCCTGATATTTATGTTGTTGAAGTTTGGTGAGGTGAATTCATGTGGAATTAATTCCTCATGTGAAACATCAAAATACTGTCACATACAAAATGCTAACTACACAAAAAAAAACCAAAAACAAAACAAAACAAAACAAAATAAAACAAAACAAAAAAAAAAAAAGAAAGAAAAAAAAAGAAAAATAAAACAAAACAAAACAAAACAAAATATTATCTTAATGACAAACTACAGAAGTTACAAGTTTATAAACAAAAGGGAGCAGTAGAAAAATAATCCCTACACACCTAAATTCACACCTTTTCTCAATTTGCCCTGTTTACACAATTCACACGTACATAACATTCACATCTGCTTCCAGTGTGTCACAGAGAGGCTGCCTCACCCTTACACCAAAAATTCTGACTTATAAAGAAAAAAAATGTTTGCAAGAAAAAATAAAATAACGCAATATTTCACAGAGCAAAGCCAAATGCAGATCTATCACAAAGATTTTCAGGAGGATACCCAAGCCAAAGTGTCTCAGACCCACACTGTGTAGAGAGCACAAAAAGACCGGAAGAGAAAACTGAAGTCTTCCTTGCTGTTCAATACTTCTCCAACCATACATTCTGCCAAGTATGGATGAACACTGCAAACAAATCTGTGGAATTTTTAAGACCATACCTTCAACTGAAACTTCTATCCTCTCTGTAGAAGAAGAAAAGAAGAAAATTTATTGGCATAAAAATCTTACCATTTTTAGTATGACTTATTTTCAGAATCCCTGGTGGACTTTGCAGAATAGGTAACTTGAAGCTACCTTTATAATTTTCCCACACTTTGAAAGCCTTTCTGTTTTACTTCTTTGCTGTTTCATTTAATTTGTGCATGTTTATAAAGACATGGGGCAGTTCTTAAAGAGAATTAATATGAAATTGAAAGCAGGTAGTAGTGCTAGACAGTGCACATTTGCAGATATATTCAATATTTATGGATTGTGTGGGTTATGCTAATAGCCCTAAAGTTCCTCTTAAAGTTCATTTAATCTAATCCACTCAGATGTCTCAAGAGATAAAGTTCCTCATTTAATGTCATGACAAAGCTTAGCCCAGCCTTTGCAGTGCCACTCCTTTTGGCATATTGCTGAGATAGAACCTTTGAATCCAGAGGTTGCCAAGTAGAAACTTGTAACTGAAATGATTAATCAAATTGTTGGGAGGGGGAGGGTAAAGAAAGAAAAAAAGATAAAAGAAATCATTAATGGTCTCCTTTGAATGAGAATTAGAGGAAGAACACCATGGATTTGATAATTTCTTCAGCTGAATGGCTGTAGTCACAACATCATTTCTTGTCAAAGTATGCAAAAGGTACGCAATGTACCTTTAATATTTTATTAGACATGATAACTGGTTTATTTATACAGGGAGTAACTTATAAACCTGCATATTATCAGAAAAAAAAAAGTGATTATCTGCAGTCATTTGAAATTTGTAGTTCAGAGATAGAGGATTCTTGCTATTTATCTATTTTTTTATTTGTGCAGGTCCTTCAGCTACTGTACTTAAATGTCTGGTCTACAAGGTCTGGTTCTTGAATTTGCACAGTACCATCCCACTATTTCCCATGTGCATTCTTCTGGGACCTAATCTGTGTTTCCTAGAGGCACTAATAGATAATGCATTTTCCTACCATGCAGTTGCATGGTTTCTGATCAAGCTTTTCAGCTTCAGACTGAGTCATTCATACAAGAAAAGAGTCAGTGTAGGATGTCTTAACAGTTATTAAAAATTTTCTCACACAGGAAGTGCTCACAAAACTTCAGTTTTCATCAACCCATTGACACTTCTTGATCCAGCTAACAAAACTAATCTCTTTGGAACAAATGTGCCAAAAAATACTGATGGTCTAATTTTTCACAATTAAAATCATTAGTTGCATTATTAGAAATATATGGATCATTTAAAAAAAAGATTAGAGAACCTTTGTCCTGAGACATTAATACTTAAGAAGTGCTCGGATCTGCCTAGGATTTGAGTTACTTCAATCATTAATTTTTATATATGTCATTAATTTTAATTGACTGAGACAGGTCTCTGTAAGCTGGTAGCAAAGGGATATCTACCCTTTTGGTTCTGATATATCTTCTACTGAAAGCTAAACCAGTTTACCTCCTAATAACTCAAAAAATGCTGTAAAATGTCTGTGAATGGATTTCCTTCTTTGTGAAACAACAAATACCAGCAATACTTTGAACTTCTAAATGTGAAGACATTTAACAGCAAGCCAGTGCCCACCATCTTAGGCTCAGTTTTTCAGAGTATTTTCCCACTACTACTCTCATATCAAGTAAACCTAGAGTTTGTGAAAACTGGGCAACCTTTAACAGTGCATGCTGCCAGGTCTATTCTTACAAGGTCCAGAAGGCCCTTCACATACTGAAGGGTTAGCTATCTCTCTGAAATTCAGCCGTGTATATTTGTTCTTTTTCCAAACAAAATGAGCATTACCTCTTGATGATGGTGGCTCTGGGAGGCTTCCTCTCTCTCAAACTGAAAGTACAAAAAAACAGCTGCTTTGGCATTATTCAGTCCCAAAACTGTATCATGAAAAATAAAGCAGAAAAATCCATATCAACCGCAGGACTCATTGGACATTTGCCATCTGCTTTTTAATCATGTGGTCCACAAACTGATAGTCACATACACAGAAATTATTTCAGCTGTTAGCTGACTTTTGATATATAATCACTGACATCAGAAATAGGAGAGTTATGGTCCTCATAGTCCATGCTTGCTCACAGCTCTGAGCCCAAATGTTCCCCTCAGGGAGCCGATAAGCCCAAGTGTACCTTTGATTCCTGCTTCCTATTGATCTCCAGCTGTCATGAGGAAATCCTGTTCTATGGTGTAAATACTGCCCAGATCATAGACAGTCTACTTTTATGTCCCAGCAACTTACACAGCACCACCAGCATGTACTCAAAGCATAAGTGCCCCAGAATCTCCACTGTCATTTACTTGTCTACACTTCAATCTGTGACTGTCTCTTGGGCTGCTGGGAAGCATCACACTTCAGTTCCCACAAAAAGTTTTTCTTTCTCTCTTTTTGCAATACGCACATTGCCATCTTGAATGTGTAGTTAAAAGATTAATGCTTTCCTCCATTCAAATTCTTTCTGAAACAACACAGAATGAGCGACCCAAGGAATCCTGATTTCTCACGTAACATTCCAATTTCAGCAGCCAGCTGATTTTTTCTCTTATGCTTTGGTCTCTAAGACTGTAGAGGTGTGGAGTGAACAGAAGTCCAGCATAATAAATGCACTGCCTAGCACAAAGAAATACTGTTTCCAGAACTTAAAACCATAGAGAACTGCAGCATGAGCCTGAATGACAAAATAGAGTTTAGCAAGCCACACATAAAAGTCAGAATTCTAATTGCTTTCAGGCTAAGTATTGCACTGAATGTGGCTATAATTTTAACAGATGTTCCTGGAGAAATAGCAGGCAACAAACTACATGAAAGTCACCTGCCATCTTTTCAATTATGAATAAAAATAGAATGTTACCTATTTTTTTTAATTAATTGAAAAACTGAGCAACTTTCTGTATGGCCACTTTGTACTTTTTTGTTTGTTTGTTTGTTTGTTTATCATTCAACCAGTTTCAGATTTCTACCAGTAAAATGTCTCATAGCTGCATCACATCACACTTCAAAACAAAGACAGAAGTGTGCAATATAGCTCTTCAATCACTAATTCATTAGTGTACGTACTTCACTGAATGAAGCAGGCTAGGTTCTCTGTAACAATTTGCTCTATGTTAGGTCTTCCAGCAAGGGACATCATCTGAGGACTGCTCCCAGTCTTCAGAGCAGCTGAGAGCCTGGCTTGCTAAAGGCACTGTAGATGACTGACTGTGCTGTGCACTCACTTCTGCCACAGCACGACATTCAGCCTCTCGGGGTAACACGAGCCATGCATGCCACTGTCAGAAATGTCTTGTCTCCAAAGAGCAGGAGCACTGACTGTAGTCTGATGCTCTGGATTGCATCTGGTGTGTGCTACCCATGAATTTGCTGATGGATTACCTCCAAAGAGGCTTTGAGTTGTAGTATTGTTGCCTTGATTTGTTAAGTGAGAGAATGAGAAATTCAAATACAGTTTTCACTTGCTTGTTCTTACAGAGTTGTATCTTTTGCCAAATATATGGCAATCTGTGGCCAAATAAAAAGTCTTTTGCAGTACAACAATGAAATCATCCTGTCTCAGACATATTTGGCTGACCAGTTGGGCTATCTTTGTTTACATTAAAAGCAACAGAGAGGTGGGAGAAGAATTATTTGAGGGACAATGTTATAGATTTTCTTGTGATTTGGTAAAAAAGCCTGTGAACTCGTGGGAAAAAAAAATATTCATAAGGGCAACTGAAAAGAGGGCATTCTAAAATACAAATATTTGATTACAGTAATTTCACGATTATAAGCCGCACCTGATTATAAACCGCATGTCCGGGTGTTGGAATGTTTAGGTCTTTGTCCATGTATAAACCTCACCGGAATATAAGCTGCATTTACGTTCGCAGGGAGGACCCGCATGCAACAAAGTAACAAATTAGTAATGGAATCACGGAATCGCTCGCCCTAGCCCGGCGCTGCCCCACAGTGCCCGCGGGAGGGAGGGATGGAGCCTGCTCGCACCCATGGCAGCAGTGGGAGGGGGAGGCACAGAACCCACCCTCACCCATGGCGGCAGCAGGAGGGGGAGGCACAGAGCCCTCTGCCTCCCCCCACCGCTGCGAGGTTGGCAGCACAGAGCCCCCCGCCTCCCACCCTGCACTGCTGGCACAAAGCCCACCGCCATCCGCTGCACAACAGAGTGACCAATTTGTAACAAGCGTGCAATCCCAGGTTTTACTGGCAGGTGCTCGGCTCGGCACCCTGGCTGGCACTTCCAGGTTGGGAAATTTCCGAACTTTTTTCATATATTAGCCACTCCTGAGTATAAGCCACATTTCTGGGCTGGGAGCAAAATTTTAGTCAAAATGGTGCAGCTTATAATCGTGAAATTACTGAAATTAAAACTTTGTGAAATTAAAGCTTCCTATCCATAAAGACAGCTTAAATAACAGACTTGGTAAACTCAGCATCTCTCTTTGAAAAACTTGTGATTTGGCTGCAGTTTTTGTTAAAATCTGTATACATTGTTTGGAAGTGCAACTCCCTCTGCCTAAATATTTCTACAATAAATTAAAGAGGGAAAAACATAATCATAAGAAATGCATTAATCAACATCAGATTGCTTGCAAAAAATATAGTACATCTTTTTTTTGCTCATTTTCTTTCTCAAAAATAAAAGCAACTATAGCTTTGCTAAAATTCCATTGACAAAGCATCACATTCAAGAAGTCACATTCAATTTTGTAATTGCTAACCCTTCTCCACCCAGCACAGAAATTGTAAAAAGGCTATTCAAACCCGTGCAACCCCCAGTTGAAGGATATTCTTTTAAATGAAAATGAACATTCAGAGAGACCTCATACTCCATGTGCTGGGTCCTATCTGCTCGAAGCAGAAACTCCCAGCTGGAATTGTGCAGCACTCTCCTGGACAGCAAACTGGCTGGCCATCTGCCTGCCTCTGTCTCTTCTATGCTATTTCCCAGTTCCCAAAAGTATGCACTGCAGCTTCAATTCACTTCTCTTCGCACTTGGTTGTACTGTGCTTATAAGTTATTTGGCTGGTAGGGACACATTATATTAAAGAAATATAAATCATTGAAAGTAGGTGAAGAAAATTACTTGATAACAAGCAAATAATAATAATAATAATAAAAATAAAAAACAAAATAAAACCCCACCAAAACCAACCAAACAATCAAACAAAAAACAATCAAACAAAAACCAAAACAGAAAATAGTACTGGAAGTCTAATGAGAACACACCTCATTTGGCTGACCTAGAAGATTCAGTCACTGGCCCAGCAAGCTGCTTATTCTGCTGGCTGTTGAGGATTTAAATGGGAAACAGGAAGCAGACAGAGACAACCATCTGTTTTATTCAATGTTATACTACAAAGAAGAGAAATTTTCCTATGTTGTTAACATTCAGGGCAGGGAAAATGTTATTTTCCCTCTGCAAAGAGGTTGTTCTACCTTTGTTTGAGTGATCAAATGAACTGTTCGAAGACTATTTCCCACCTTCTGCCCATTCCTTCACCCTGCAGAGTAGTGTAGCAAATGTATATAAGGAAATGTATATAATTATTGTGCCATTACCAATTGAAATAAATTCTAGAAAATCTGTCTGCGCTAAAAGAAAAAATATATATGACTGAGGTAAAATCCACAGCTCTATGCTCTTAGAAACTAAAATGACCCTGACCTAGACGAGAAGAAAACTAGAGCTAATAGGTTTGCAGATATTTAATTAACCAGAATTTTCTTAGGTTGCCCAAGTTAATTTTTAATTTCTTATTAGTGCCTAGGTTTATTGTAATTCAAATTCAAACAGTTGTTGAAGTATTCTGCATCTTAACACTCAAACCCACAGTCTAAACAACATTAACCACATGAAAATTAACAGAAATCCAAACAAATCCCATCAGAAGCCATATTTTGCAGTATGCATGTATATGAGAAATATCAAGATAATAAATCTTCTGAACGCAACACTGGAAAGATTATTAGACTGCCTAGCTCTCCAAAAAGTTTTCAAAATATTGGAAAAGGTTCAGAAAAACTTCAGAAGACTGATTCAAAGTCTGCAGTTTGAGATTCAAAAAGCTCTATTTACTTAGCTTTTCAAAGGCAAAGGATTTTAATCTACTAAACAAAGGCATAACAATATCCAGTGACTGCAGCTGAAATTGGATACATTTTCAGCATAAATAAGGCATGATTTTTTTATAGTAAAGATAATTATCCAAGAGAAACCTTCTAGTAAGTGATGTGCTCAATTTTCCATCACTCAAAAGCATTAAAATTAAGACAGAATATATTTCTGAAAGACATATTAAGCTCAAGAAGTTAGAAACTTGCTACCCGAAATTATGGACAAAATCCTGTTCTGGTTTTTTTTGTGGTTTTTTTTTTGTTTTGGGTTTTTTTTTTTTAATTTTTTTAGGTTTTTTTGTTTTTTGTTTTGTTTTGGTTTTGGTTTTGGTTTTGGTTTGGTTTGGTTTTTTCCCCAGAAATTCAGGCTATTAAATATAAAAACATCTTCTTGCATTAAAATTTATAAAATTTTAACAAAATAATTATTTTATTACATTTTGATAGCATCATTTACATTGAGGAGTAAGATGTTAGAGAAAATTAATCCTATTCCAAATTTCTGACCAACCACCAAAAAGGCAAAGAACATAAAAAGTGGGGCCATGCTACCTGTCCCAAAATATACATGATCCATGTGTATGACCACCAGTGTCAATCAATTGAAAGGCAACTCTTTTAAAAATCAGTTATTTTCTTCCTCATACCCTCCACTCAGTTCAGCTTCACTGAAAGAAATCATAAATACAAGAGAAGAATTTCCAGCATCAATGTACTAGTAAGTGGTTGGTTATTGGTATAGATATCCTGAGAATAAATCATTTCTTCACAGAAGATAAAAGAATCTAAGGCATGTTTCCCTGTCAGCAGTCTAAGGGTTGTGGGCAGATACTGAGATCCTGACTCCCAGACATCTCATCTCAGTAGAGCCAGGAGCTGTCTCTCAGGGTTAAGCTTTTGTTTTAAAATGAGACAAAGACATTCAGTCCCCACTGAGGTCTCAGTTTAGCAGAAGTATAGAAATGAAGAAAAACAAAATTTTGCACACTTCCTTCCCCCACCTAAAAACTGCTAGCAACTCACCAAACTGTGACATTTATTTCAAAATAAACTTTATTCTTATATTTGGTATTTTTATCTTACTGTGGTCGACAGCCACCTGGCTCAAAACTTTTAAAAGAACTTTTGACAGAGGCTGTTTAAACACCTTCTAGCATGATTTAATGCAAACAGAATTAAATTACTGACTTGAAAACTAAACCACTCATCTCTGTTAATAGGAAATTCTATTTACTATATATATAACTGACTATGGAAAATATCCTGAAATATACCTTCTTTCCAAAAATACACTGAAATCTTACAGATTGATACTTCTCTTTTTCTGAGCTTGCATAATGATATATCATTCTCTACTGGGATAGCCAAAGACCAGTGGAAGGATGGCCAGGTATTTTCATTGAGGGGTTACTTTCAAGAGGTGTTAATGCCAGGACAGCCTAGCCTGGATACTCTGGAAGTTGGAACATGCATTGTAAAGATCCCCAGTCTGTATTACTTTACTATGGTTTGGTAAAGCAGTTGAACCAGCCCAAGAAAAATCTTCAGAAGAGTACCTTGTGTTTATTAAGGTTTGTTTTTCAGAATTCACATTTGTTGACAGCAGCAGCTGATTTAAACCACCTAAAACATTATGAGGGATTTGGCTGGGTACCTCTTCATAGCAGTCCAAAAGTGTTGTGTTTTGGATTTGTGGTTAAACCACAGGTGATAGCACTATGGCAGAGCTGTGGTTGCACCAGCATCATGCAGCAAGAATACTGAGAGTGGAGAAGAAACTCGGAGGTGGCATAGAAACTTCGTGAATTTCTTTTTTTCTTTTTCTTGTTCTTTTTTTTTTCTTTTTTTTTTTTAATCAAATAGGAACACAAACATAACACAAAGGCCTCAAAAACATGAGTAACTATAAATTATATAATTTACTGTCATAGTAATACCTCAGGCTTAATATAGTGGTTTGCCCTGTATATCCTAATGCTCTAAAATTCAAATTTGTACAACTATAAGCAACAACCACTGTCCAGGAAATAAAGGCAGTGGCAAGTGTTTTTCTCTTTTCACTTGTTTCTTTTCCATGGAAATGTGAGATTTGCATTTACTTCATTTTACAATTGGTATAAACTTGCTAGTTATTAACTGTTCATGTTTTGCACTTAGCAGAAACTCAGGATATGCCTATTAAAAGCAACATTAACTGTTCCCTTGACCAGGAAGATGTACTAACCCTTAAAGAGCTGTATTGGCAACAGATTTCCAATATCACCTTTTTGCACTCTAGCTCTCTAAAAAATCACAAAATTGTGTAGAACAGATAACTTATCCTATTGTCCCACAGAAGAGGGTATGATAGTAATTTTATTAATAGTTAAAAATTACTTCTTAGCACTTTGGACAGAATGAGGTGTGTGAAAATAATCACTGTAGAATTTCACTGAGCTCTGCTTAGGTATTTGTGTTCCCTCAGGTGAGGGAGCCACTTGCTTATTTTACTGTCTCATTCTCAGATTGCCATCTTCAAGACTGTTCTCATGAAAATAAAGAATCAGGAAACAAAATTAAACTTAAAACTTTCCTTTCTCATAATATTCTATTTCACATGCCAGTGCACTATTTGTAAATTTCACTGATGTTTGAATCCATCAGTTTTAATTAGAACCTGTGTAACATTTTTATGCCTGTCTTAAGACTACACATTTTAAGGAAGCGCAGACCTATAAAATATAGACCCATTTATTCTGGTGATTTCTTTGACTTCCAGTGAGACTCCACTCATGGAAAGATAAACTTCCTTGAAAATTCCGTTTTATTACACAATCCCATTTCTGGCTAGTCATAAACAAATTAAATAACATTTTGTCAGTACTGAAGAATTTGCAGGTAGTTTTAATGATGGAAAACATACTTCATCACACTTGTCAGACTTCCAAATTGATCTTTGGCAGTGAGGCTGATAATTTGATTGTTCTGTAATGTACAAATGCATAATTTCAAAAGCAGAAATCATTTTACAGAGAAACTAATTAAATGTAAATGAAGTCCTTGAATAGGATGTTAATGCTTTGTGATATATATAGATATAATTGAATAAGAATAATAAAGAATAGCTCATCTAAATATCCCATTAAAATGATTTTCACATCAAAACAAATATTGTGGTATAATATAGTCCTCTGCATCATTAACTGGAAATATAAGATATTAAAGAAATTTTGTGTTTCCTTCTTGCCATCTTTCTATTCCCTCCTAATTTTAGGATCAAACATCTTTCAAATTTGCTGTGCTCAGCGGCACTCTTGTTAAACAGAATTAAGACATTGCCCATCATATAGGTAGACTACACAAAGAAATTAGGTTCTGGACAGTAGGTTATAAAACTTATTTTAATTTTTCACTTCAAATTTATGGTGAACAAACTTTATAGTCATTTTAAATTGTCTCCCATAAACTGTAGATTGCATGTTTTCCCTGGAAGAGATGCATTCTTCCATGAGTGCTGTGCCTCAGGGCCATCCTGGCAAGCAGGGGGACATGGACAGGACCAGCCCTGCTGCAGAGGTGCTGCAGGGATATGAGGTGGGCAAGCAGCTGGCATTGTCTGAGCCTTGGGTGGACTAAGCCTAGCCCAAAAGACTGCACAGAACCCAAAATCTATTCTACACCTCTGCTGGCTATGCAGTAATCTTCCATGGAAACTTTCATGTATTGTCTGGGGTTTGGAGAGTAAATCACAGAATATTCTGAGTTGGAAGGGGTCCAAAAGGGATCAAAACCCTGAATCAAGAAACTAATACAGACCAGAGAGAAGACTGAGAAATTTCCTAGCACATTTTTTTTACTGTTTCAAAGTGCAAAAGATAGCTGAGGTTCTTCTGGATGAATTTAGACAGGATCAAACAACATATGTTGTCTTCTCTTTTTAATTTTTTTTTCTGATTAATTGCAATAAGTTTCATTATAATGCAATAATTCTGCTTATTTAAGCAGAATCATCTGTATGGAGTTAATCTGTTTATTGATTAGCACAAAGCTATTGTTCAGCTAAATCTCGTTTGATACAACATGGTGGTCCAGTATCCAGAAGTACACTGCCAGGAGAAGAACCTCCCTTTACATTTTCTTCCTTTATATCTTTTTAAAGTGGCAATTCACATATTTGATAAGGATTTCTCTATGAGCTAATTTTTATAGACTGCAAAAATTTTTCATTTTTGAAAAACTAGCCTTAATACCTGTTGTAAAGAGTGTTTTATTAGTATGGCTTAGCAATACACATTACAAAAGTAAGTTCTAGCCAACCACTCACACTAATCTGACAAAGATGCAGTAGTTATTTTAATAAGCATTCAACAGATAATTTTACTGTAACTTTAAAGACATACATGTATTTCAGACTGCTCACTATTTAACAATATTGTGTGAATCAAGAGCACTTATCCTTAATTTTCTTTGCATAGAATTGTACAGAATTTTAAAAACCTACTAATAGATCATCTAAGTACAAGAAAATTCACTGAGTACTCTGATATAGGTAACATAGCAAATAGGAGTAAGTGTAAATTTTTGTGAATGATTTGATATATCTGTAATAATAACACCACTTCTTAATTGTTTCTGTTCTGAAAAGATGCCTAGGTAGATAATTAATCCTGCTGAATATATTGAGTAGGGCTTTGAAAAGATGTGATTACTTAAAGTAAGACAGGGACTTTGCTAAGGAATATGAAGAGTCCTGAAGAATCCACCAGTGCATTTTAACTCTTGGAAAACAGCATGTAGATTACAAACCACAAAAAATGAACTCTTATTTATCAAGTAATGCTAACTGCATTAATATATAGTATATACCAATAAGGTAGAAGAAAAGATGCACTTTGAAGCTGCACCGTGAAATCAAAGTCAGAGCAAATGAGAATCATCATGACATCTCACAGGTGTATTAAAAACAGGGTATGGTTAGTATGACATTTTTAAAACAAATAAGCTTTAAAAATCAAAGGTGTGGCAGACACAACAAAAATACTGATATTAAAGAGCAAGACATCATTTTTTGTGACTGATTAATTCATGTCATAACCCTTCCTTTAGTCAAATAATGAATAATGTTGGGAAAAAAATGTTTTAAGATTGTAAAATTTTACTTTGTTTCCTGGAATTATGCATGCCACAGAACAGTTTAATGTGTTTTTAACTTGTTCTTAGCATCTCTATTAATTTGCACAGGCCTCCTCTTGTTATCATTCTAACATTTTAGATAATCATTCTATTTAGATTTGCTGATTTATCTAACTGCCTCCATGCATGTCTTCAATGGGGAATTCAACTGGTAATTTAACAGCCAGGACTCTTCCCTAATCCTGTTGATGTATTCCCAATAATTAATGTTCTGTGAACAGTTGTATTGTTAGATGTCCAAATAGATTGCACCAATAATGATCATTTGTGTGTTGTGGGCTTAGTGGACAAAATGAAAAGGGATTCTTTATTGATAACTAGAGTTTTTTGTACAATTTTATGAGTTAATAGGGTTCAATTAAAATTGCCAAGTTGTGAGTTTCTTGCACATGTCTCTGGAGCTTTGAAAGAAGAAAGTTTAATGAACGGTTCAACAGTTATCCCGATACCCTAGTAATTAGAGAACGGGTAATTAATGTGCATCTGTGGTAGACTCTGGGGTACTGTCAATGACCCTGAAGTGTGGCAGAAAAAGGAAATTATGAGCTTGGCAAGGGAATACAGCTTTTCCTACTTTCTTATATTTTAGATCTACATCTGTGTTTTAATTAAAAGAAGAAATGAATTTCCATTAACACCATTAGGCAACAAGCTCTGATTGGTTACAGTCCACATGGACTTTGAAACTGATAGAAACTTGGGAGATCAGAAAGGAATTTTTGAGGATCCTTTCAAGTGACTGAAGGACTTTTCACAGAAGACAGCAAACATTCAGGAAAAAGAAGCTTAAAGTCTGGAAAGCATGAGAGTGAGAGACATCTGTATTTCTGTACAACTTCTACGGTTACCAATTTTATTTTTTAATTAGAGTGCAGGTGCCCCAGTCCTTACAGTGGGGGCTGTGGGGCAGCCTCTGTGAGAAGCCAGGGCTGCCCCATGCTGCACCAGCTCCAGCCAGACACCAAGGGGACAACAGGGCATGGCTGAGCCCCTCAGCCAAGGTGGTGCTGCCTCTACAAAAGAGCATCTAAGAAAGAGCAGAAATGGAGTGAAAACCAACATTACAAGGAGGAGGAGGAGGTCCATGGCACCAGAGAAGGTGTTCCTCAAGCCTCTGGAGCATCCATGCTGGAGCAAGGAAAAGCTGTGAGGAAAAAGTGGTTCTGGAGGTGAGCTGATAGAGATTGGCTGCAGCCCCCTCTCCCAGTGATGCTGCAGGGACAGGATGAGGATGGGGCATGCAGGCAGAGGAGCAGGGAATGAAGCTGAAAAAAGGGAAAAATGTACTAATGGTACCTTTAATGTTTCCTCTTTTATTTCTCTTAACCTGAATCAATAATTACATTTTAATTTTGGCTGGCAATCAGTTATTTTTTCCCTAGTAAAGGATGTCTTGCTGATAATGGTAATTGATAAGCAATTTCCCTTACTTTGACCCATAAGTTTGTTTCCTGTTCTTACTCTTTTCTCCTCTGTGGTTTTGCCCAGGGCTAACCCACCACAAGATGTTATAACTTTAAATACAGGAAGGTAAGATCTGTTCATAACAACTACAATTTAGTTTTATTTAACTTTAGAAGAAATACAAAATCGCCTTTTTTATTAAATATTTTGTTTGCACAAGTCATGTACAAATTAATAACGCTGTAGAATACTTATTGAAATATAGTCCTCACGGATGTTAGATAACTAGGTAAGCTGATGCAGCAGTTTCTAGAGGGATTCAGAGGAAAATTGTTTTTATGTCCTGAAGCAAAATAGCATTCCATATTTCACATGATAATAAAACATATCCTCAGGGTAAGTAAGTTGTCTCTACTTTTAAAACAAAACACAATTCAATTTGTATGCAAAAGTAAAGTACTATTTTATGAGAACAAGTAACTCCCCCGAGCTTACTGTTTTAGTAGATTCTAATACCTTTTGTAACAGTACACTAGTTCCAAATTAATTCTGGCTGGCCATAACCAACTAGATTTATAAGATTCATTGAGTATCTGAAACTTTCAGCTTCCTTGAAAAACATAGATATACACATGGAACACTTAGTTTAGCCAGACATGTAATTTACAGACACTCAGCAGAAAAAAAACATTTCACACCCACATTTTAAAGTATCTAAATATAAGTTCAACTGTATCTATAAAAAAACATTTTAAATACAAATCAAGAATACTTAAGGAAACCAGTCATAGATGAATTTAAATGCAGCTTTACTTTGCATGAACAATCCAGGAGACAATACCCCAACCAAATTTAAGCATTCCTTATTTTTTGTTTTGCTTTTATTTTTTCTAGTTGACTAAGTACTTGTCAGCTTCCAGAAAATATAAAACCTATACCATACCTACAATATAGAAAATTGCCTAAACAGAAGTCAATTTAGTCTCTCTGGTAAACAGCAAGTTGAGATAAGCGGCTTGTGTATCTCCACATCCATCACAGACACTTATCAAAAATTAATTTCAGGGCACTACAAGTCAAAATGTTTCCAACATCAAGGTATTTTTTTGATTATTTATCTGGTTTAAACCCAGCTGAGAACCAAACACCACACAGACACTCACCTCTTCCGCTCTGCTCCCCACTCCCATTAGGATGGGTGAGAAAATCAGAGAGTAAAAGTGAGAGAACATTTGGGTTGAAATAAAAAATTAAAATTTTTAGAAGCCTTACAGTTTCCATTTCTTTCCATCTTATGAGTCAGAGACAAGAGAAAAGAGATTGTTAGTTCATTTACCCTATGCCCGTAGTATCACATAGAACTACAGTATCTTCAACAGCATTGGAGTAGAATATTTTTAAAACACTTATAAACATACTTATAAACTTACAAAGCAATCATAAGTGGACAGAAGTGTGTCTCTGGGTGCTTACATTGATCATCCTGTTAAAAGGAATGGGAACTATTCAATTCAGTTCTAGTGTTTCAGATTAACTAAAGACTTTCAAAGAGTAAGTGAAGAAAGAAAAAAGATCATTGAAAATTAATTAAGAGGGAGACAAACTTATCTTCAAGAAGTTTGTTCAGATTTAAGTTGTCATTAGGGAAAAAAGAAAGGAATTATTGAGGCATGATGTTGCAGTCACAGACCTGAAGTTGTCTCAGGCTTTCTGGAAGTCAGGCAAATATTAGTTATGTTGCAAAACTGATGCACAACACGTACACTAGAAGCACAAAAACCCATACAGTAACAGGAAGCTGAGAATAAACCCTATCTGATCCTGGAATTTAGAAACCTTAGCTACACAAGTGGTCCTACTTACCTTGAGATTGTTTTAAAAATCTGCTCTTGAGTGTTAAAGCTCATATATACCAGCATACATATTTAGTTTTATACTTTTGTACAATTCAGTCACAGGTGACGGTGCTGCTTCCTTGAGATAGCTGAAATAGAATTCTTGTTCCCCTAGCAAAGAAAATTGTGCACAAAATAATATTTTCTAGTAGTATCTCATTAACAGCCTATTCACAAAAACAGATCCTGAAGAATTTCTGCCTTACAAAGACTTCCTCTGAGTACTTCTGCAGGACCGAGTGACTAAGGTTTTCTAAATCCCCTTCCAGCTTTAACAAGAGAAGGAGAGAGCCCTACAAAGATGAGGTGCAATAGGATCAGTCCAGATTAGTAGATCTGTTCACTGCTGATAAAGCCCCTCAGACAGCGTCCCATGATAACTTATTGTCTAGTCAGACAGACGAGTACTGAACTCTGTGATCCACCTAAGTGCTGCTCAGGGTAAGTGACAATGGAGGCACTGAAGTCTTAAGAGCTTTTTCTTTTTAGTTGAGCTATCTTAAATTTTTGCTTACCATCTAAACAGGGGTTTTCAAAAGATCTTACCCATATAAAACCTTGGTCATTTGTCTTCTGGCCACTCACAGAATGCCTGTCTAGGAGAGTCAGTATTTAAGTGAGTTCATGAGTTCAAACACACTATTTGAGCAGAAAAGGAACAGTGTTAACTCAGAATACTAATTCTACTGTCCTCTTATTTTTTTTCTGGCATTTCTCTCCATCAGTCTTCAGGATTCTATAGCAGTTCAGAAGACTGAGATGATAACTTTACAGCAGCATTCAAGGTAAAACACATTTTGTGTTGGTGCCATGTTAATGTCTATTGTTAGGTGAGAAACAAGTCATTTGCTCGCTGAAATTTATAAGATTAACAACACTTCTATATTGTCTGCCAAGAGAATTTGGTTTAAATATGTATGAACTTACACTTCCATACAAATGCAATAGCATGCCGTTCATAAGAAGAATGGAAATAACATATGCAAATAATTCTGTATAAAAGCCTGGTGTTATATCCACTGTGCATTAAAATTCTTTGTCCAGCAGTGCATTTCACATTGAAATAGCTTATAAATAAATAAACAAACCAGCAAACAGGATTATTATCTTTAAATATGCAAGGTTCCTGACAAAATGTCTGACACAATGAATTCTTCTCAATATATAAATTTTGTAATAGGTTATTTATACTAACCTAAGTTAAGTTTTCATCCTCATATTTTCTGTATATATCATGTAGCATTTTGTTCCACCTTTTCCCTAGAATTTTATTTTCTTCAAAAATAAATTAAGAAACTGTCAATATGTTTACAAACAGGTTTACTCTATATTGGCCTTTTTCATAAGAAAGATACTGTCTATTAAAAACGAAAAAATAGTTTCAGAGTAATTTCAGGGAAACTTCACTGCCACAGTAAATTTGTTCTTATTGCCTGCAAACTTATTTCATCTGTGCAAAGGTGTTGTGCACATTTGAAGCAATAAGTGTCATCTTCGGAGATCTTTGAGTGTGGTGAAAGAGCTAAACAATAAGAATTATCAGGTTCTCTGGAGCCAATCTTCAGCTCCATATGAAGAAAAGGACTGATAATCTAAAAAATCCGTAACTTTATTTTCAACTTGGAATTCAAATATCTCACTAAAGGTATTATATATTGATTTCAAAACAAAAAAACCCCTAGCATTCTTTGGTTAAATTAAATGAAAATAAATTCAGTTTCTCAAAGTATCTTTTTAAGACTAAGTTGATGCTTATACATAAGAAGAAAGAGCAAAAGAGTGAAGAAAAATTAGAGGGAAGGAATTAGAAAAAGAGTAGGAGACAACAAAATTAATGAGATAATTTCAATATGAAATAATTTCAAATCCCTTTTTTGATTAAATGTGGTTATGGGTTGTTTCAGTCCCTGAAGTATCAATTTTCAAACTGCGTGTTTAACCAGCATGCTCTATGTCATCTTCTATATTTATTTACACAGACCTTTTTATCATGTAATGGTTTTCCTCTGAGGTCAGCATATTACAGGTTCTCTACATATGTGATATTTAATCCATGTGATATTTAATCCAGCTCTGAATTACATGATACTATTAGATCAGAAGGTTTACATAAAATTCAGACATGTTTGCAGTTGTTGCAGTTGCAATTTCTGTAGCGCTATCTGGATTTACTATCCCTGTTTACAAATGGTTTTTTTTCCACAAAATAAGATAGTGTTGTTAAGAGCAGTAGTTGCCCTTAACTGAAGACAAATAACAACAGAAGATTTAACATTAATGTATAAGTTTAATGTGTGAACCTTTCAAGCGTTATCTATCCAATTAGTACAATCCAATTAGATCAGTTACAGAAAACTGCAGCGTCTTCAAGTTCTGGACATAGAAAAGGATAGGATATTTTTTAAATTTTCATCTTTGGGGAAGACACATGCTCATATCGCATTCTACAATGAAGACCATGGTCTAAAAAGAAATAATTAGTTGTCTGAGATGAAATGCCAGCAAAATTGATTTTGACAGTAAAGCATATACAAACATATGAAGTATTATGAAACATTGCCTACATGCAAATTAATTCCAATTATTCGTATGTTCTTTCTAAAAGTTTGGTTTACAAAGTAATTTCACTAATTTCAACATTATTTTCCCATAATGATACCACCATAAATGAGGGGAATTTGACCTTTGTTTATGAAGAACTTGCTACACTAAAATGTGGAAAGTAATGGAAATGTTAAGGTTACAATCATGTGCAGCACAGAGTATAAAGAGTAAATCAAGCCAAATTCAGAATGACTTTTGAAGAAATAGAATAACCTTTAACATAACCTTTTATAAAAGAGAAATCGCCTTTCTAATCCTTTGTTAGTAACAAGAAATAAGATTTCATTTAATCACTTGTGGATGTTGTGTTTTTATTACATCCATCAAGTTACTTAGTCAGATCTCTTATTTCCTTCCCTATGAAACAGAAGGAAATATGATACTGGGAAAAATAAATCTCCCAAAACAACCAATCCATCCAATGATAGTTTTTTGGTTTTTTTTTTTAATTAAAAGAAAGAATGCTACAAGAGATTACACTGCTAAAGATAACTATTTTTTTGTACGTTACGTCACAAAAGAAATGTAGTTATTAAAGTGAAATGCTTTAGCACCTGTTTCCAACAATGAACAATGTTCTTTTTTAAAAACTATAAAAACTATGAAATGGACAACTTGCATAAAATGTTAAGAAGAAAATTTACTACTATTAGCAGACAGGTTATATTTGGGTTATGTCTTCATAGAATATTCCAGACTATTAAAAAAATAAAAATCCATACTTACGCATAACACATTATCTTAGTAGCCTTCAACTGGAATAAAAAATGGCTTTTAAGTAGTGAAAAGTTCTGTTAGCAATGTCTAAAAAAGGCCAAAAAAATGGTCACAAAAAGTCTTCAATATTATCAATACTTGTTGGTTTAAAATAAGCTTTACTCCATAAAGCTGGATAATCTCCCCAGTGACTAAGGTAAAATAAATATGTCCATTATTCTAGAACATGCTGTAGTGCACAATATTAACATCAAATGTTTCATAGAATCAACAGCACAATCTGGTCTGTTTTCATTCCGTTCCTTGTTTTCCTTCCTTCCTCATCTGGAGTTTTATTCCTGTACCCAGTTCAGGGCAATGGAATTTATGTGTATATGTTTTAATTTAATGTGCTTTTTAAAATTTAATTGTTGATGTTGCAAGATTGCCATAGACCAAGAGTGTGTTTGGTTTTTTTATTGAAGATTTGGTGTTTACAAGGTGCCCAAGTGGTACAGTAATTTCACGAATGCAAGCTGCACCATTTTGACTAAAATTTTGGTCCGAACCCAGAAGTGAAGCTTATAATCAGGTGCAGCTTATATATGGACAAAGAATGAAAAGTTGCTGTTTTAGGTTGGAGGACAGGTGTCTGCAGAGAAAGGCAGGAGCTTCTCTTTGAAATGGAGAATGTAAACCCATCCCTCCAAATTATTGTAATTTTGAAATCAAGGGGCTTTCAGGCAAAGATATGGGAATTAGGAATAACAGTTCTTTACTAG
>PYHW01010703.1:1578879-1619976 GCA_013186435.1 Turdus rufiventris
TCTTGGTAAGAAATGTTGGGCTCTTCCCCCTGGCTGGAGCAACTTCCAATGGGATGCAGTAATTTTATCCGTCACACAGTGGGACTCAGTGGCCATTAGCAGAAAATGTCTCGCTGGAGGAAGGATGGGTTGTGAAAAGATAAAGAACAATGCCCCGCCTGCTTTCAATGGATGGCCCATCAGCAGAATATCTCCCGCATAGATAAGGATCACTGCCCCCACCCTCAACAGATGGTGATAGAATAGATACCTTTTATCACACTCTGTATTGTAACATGCAGCTTATAATCAGGTGTGGCTTATATATGGACAAAGAAGGAAAAGTTGCCGACATCCAGAAGTGCAGTTTATAATCATGAAATTACTGTAATTATTTCTTTTAGCTTTTCATATCCTGTATGCTTAGAAGTTTTAATATTTTTTTCCCTATGGTTCAATTTTGACGAACACTCAAAAAGTGTTCTTTGCATAAGTGTTGGTTTATATTTTTTGAATCCTTAAATTAGTTGGCTCTTTTTTTTTTTTTTAATTTTATTTTAGAGTTAAATGCACATTTGCATTTTTGCATTTTCCTCTTCAATAACTGATGCTTCTCCATAAGTCAATTTTGTTAAATCAGTCCACACAATCTAAAATAACACCTACTGATAAACAAACCGAAATTCTTATTGTCTCCTGCATTTTTTTAGACGTGTTACTTGAAGCTTTTGCAGTTCTTATATCTACATTTTTATTCAGTGTGAAGTCTAGTTGTATATATGGACTTTGGTCCTATCTAAACAATAGCCTCATCTGAAACAAAGCAAAGTGAAGTCTTCATAAATGTTGCATATGTTCTGTATTTTCTTTTGGTTTTAGAAGGAATTAAAATGCCCTTACATTTTGCATATTTATTTACTAGTGAGGTAGACTAAGTATCACACAATTTCCTTGTTAACTGAATACTACATTTCATGGCACCAAAAGAACAAGCTCAAGGACTAAGAAAATTTTCAGAGAAATTTAGCTAAGATTTCAGGTTTTCTAAAACCAAATTAAGAATATATCATTGCTGTGTCACAGTTTGCATGAAACAAAATTTACATATAAAACAAAATTGCAAAAAGGAATCACAAACAACACCACAAAATTTTCTCACTGCAGCTATAACTGAAAACAAATACAATGACAGGTCCCAATGCTATTTCCACAAAATTATTTTTGATCCTCTGTGTCTAGGCACGTTCCTATAATACACTTATTATGCAACAGAAATACAATGTCTGTATTTTTTTCTTGTCTGGCTAATTAACATATACTCTATCTGAAGAAGTATTGTTTATCTAGAACACCAGGTTCTTGGTTCATTGGTTAAGTATTTTCATAAAGATGCTGGATTCTCCCCAAGGGCTGGAGAACACTCTTTGGCCACAGAAATGCCTGCTAGTTTTGCAGTCCATATCAATTTAAAATAATCTTCATTTGTCAGTGCACATGGTTATTGGGAAAAGCTCATACTTTGTCTGAAAGCAGCATGTGGTTTTAACATGCAAAGTAGGTTTGGTGTGATTGTTCTTTTTTAAGGAGTTTTATTCTAAGTGGTACTAGAATTCTAGTAGTAGGTGGTGATGTGTTTAGTGAAAAAATATTTCCATTGTGGTGGAATTCTAGTTGTATTATTCTATACCAGCAGATGTTATGCAATCCCAATAATACATCTGTTAAATTAAAATATAATAAATATTTTAAATTGCCATAATGTAATGTAATATCATATATCAATGGGGAAATATTTGCAGTAATGCGGCATTGATAGCATTAATTGTTGGTGGTTATGGTAAAAGATTATTTAGCTTAACTTTTGACAAACCAATATTTAGAAGATATTTAAACTGTATGAAATCAAAGTAGCTAACATAGAACAAAGGAAAGATAGGGTGGGGAAAATCTGTTGTTTTTTTTTTTTAAAAAAAACCATTGCTTAATATACTCCCTTTCTTCCTTGCCTACCATCACTTATTTTGTACATCTACAAAATACCAACTTGAAGGAAGTCATGTAATTTTAAAAATTCACCTGCTTTCTGACCTTTTAATGCCAGTTTTGCACTTAGCAGAGGAATGCTCTTAAAGAGTTTTAAATACCAGAAGTCGATTAGACAAAACATAACACCTGAAAACCACATATAAAACATTTTGGTCACTTGAGTCCAGATACTCGCATCATGTAAACAAGGATAACTGTGAATTAATGTTTATAGCTGTCAGTTGCTATCAGAAATATTAAATAATTAGACTGATAGCTATAACCTTGTGTGTTCACTTAATAACTGGAACATGACATATCTTGGAGTGATTGCTTGAATATTTATGTTACATGGCAGAGTTCATAGCACTGCAGTCATACATATAGTTAACTTGAAACACTGTGACCTCCTTGAGTATTTTTCAAAATTAACAGCTATTACCATAAAGTCCTGGTCTATCATTTAAAATGTTATACTGACTCATATGTGCACATTTGCGCATAAAATGCCATAGAAGTATTAACTAAATTATTAAAATACTTGGAAAGTAGGTAAAATCTATTACATGCTCCCTGAGCCCCACTTTAAAGACCTGACATTGAAAATTAGTCCATTCCGGGAATTTTAGCAATTAAAGCAGAACCCAGAACCATCCATCACCTTTTTTCCCCTGTTGTTTTTTTCGGGGTTTTTTTGGGGTTTTTTTGGTTTTGGGGTTTTTTTTTAGCTTAATGGCATACATTATATTAGTGGGGATAAAATTGTCAGAGCTTCAGAGAATTTACTGCAGTGCAAAAAGCCTAAAGAAAGTATCTTGTCTCCAAATGTTCTCTCTCTGTGTATACCTATCAATAGTATCCCAACATTACACTAATAGAGTATGTCGAGTTACCTAGGAATTTATTGTGATTCTGGCATATTAAAAACATGGAACAGGTTTTTCTTGGCCTGAATTCTCTGCAGTTATTCATCCTAAGCAAGAGGGCTTTCATACCGCCCTTGCTGGGATGTGTTAAGCAAGAGTGAACGCTGCAATCTATTGACAAAAGCTAGTGTGTTTCTGCAAATTATAGCAAAACTGATAGAGTGACTGAAGTTGATATCAGTTTTTATGTTCGTTTGATAGAAATACCTGGCCTTTTTATTATAGAATAATTCAATTCTTTACTTTCAGATTTAGCAAATATAATCTTGAAGAATGAAGGAAGTGGTTGTTAAGAAAAACCTACGAAAAAGTTATTTTTGACTGGCTCTTCCATAAGCAGTCTAGTTTTTCCTTGATAGAGGTAATTTAAGCTTGCTTTTTTTCCTCTCTGTTTTTTTTTAATTACTTTTTTCCCCCTATTTTCTTTACTTTCATGAATAGAATCTTCTTTTTAATTTCTTCTTCTCTGTCTTTTTATTGGCAAATACTGCAAATAATACTTTACTAGTACTTTAAAGGGAGCCCAAGGATTTCAGCAGAATAAAATTATCTTCTTTGCCTCAGTGGCAGTACTGAAGAGGATCAGTATGGATTGAAAATACATTCTAGAATCCATTTTATCACTAAGCTAGAAATCATGATGATTTGAGCGCTTGTGTTGGATACAGTAGACTTTGATTTTTGGTAAGTTTTATTTCTTCTAAATGAAGAAAGCAAAATTATATTTTAGAAACCTGTCCTGTCTGTAAAGTAGAACTTTATGCCACAGCACAATGTCTTATGCTCTGCAAGAATAATATTACTGGAAAAAAGTTTGGAAACCGCTCCTTTGCTTTTATGACTCAAAGCCATAAGGATATTTTTCATTATTTTCCATTAGAAAATCCAGAGTTATTGTCTTGCATTCTCCTCACCCTAGAGAAAGAATTACTAATTCATGAATGTCACAGTTTAAAATAAGATTGTAAAACCCAATTTCACTTTTGAATCATAAGGCCTATAAAAGATGACTCATTGATATGACATCAACACTGAGGGTATAATTTGGCTTCAGGTTAAAGGAATATACTCACCACATTTTGTTTGGGTTTTTTTTTTATTTGAATTTTAATCCACTTTCTATAATGCCATCACAAGCAAAAAGAATAATCTTCTCTTTCAAGGCATTAAGATGTTGCTCCTTACATTCCTGGGAAATAAAACTAAAATATTGTTAAAGAAGTTTTGAAAAATCCATAATAATGGCCTAAAAATATGATGTGAAATCATCAAAATGTAATGATACGAATTGAATGAATGAATGAGTATGGTTTTGGTCCTCCAAAATAGTTTTGATATCTTTAGTTGTGGGGTTTTTTCTCTCCTCTTACTATGTAAGGTTCCTAAGTTTTTATTCTCAAGTCATACTGAGAAAAAAAGTTTTCAAAACAACAGAATATTTATTTTCACATGTTTAAAAAGCCAGAGGGGCTATCTTTTGAAATGATGAATTTCCAAATTAAAAAACCTAAGTTCATCAGTAGATCTCCTAACAAATCTGAGTCTTTTGTTCACTACGTCTTTACTTTCTTTTATGCATAACACATTTTCCTCATATTCTCTTGAATATATAATGCAAGATTCCTTTTTTCCATTGAGCATTATTTGTAAGAAACCATGTTCACTTATAAATGCTGCTCAACAGATGCTCTTTTCAGTCTCTCTACCATTTCACCATACTAAATATGAGGTAATGGTGGAATATGTCAAACACTGCAGCACCTGAATATCATGCAGCAGTTTTATAATCCAGGAAAAAATTTAATGAGCATTAGATGGGACATTTTAAAGAAGGAAATTTTTTCTTCCTAATTCATGGAAAACACTATTAAAATTATACTCACTGCATATTCTTTGGGCAGCACTGTTAAATTTCTGTAATATTTTAATTTGATAAACTGATGAATTATTATTTTCTGACCTCGGAATTTTGCATTTATTACACACGCAGAAACACGCAGAAATAAAGCTCTCATGATTCCTTAAAGCAGAACTAGTAAAAAAATGGTGGGTAGCACATACTGGATGTTTTATAAACTCTACCAGTTTCAGTTTCACTATTGCTGCTGTCTCCTGCTCTGTATCTTGAACTGACTGGAACTGTAACTACAGATTTTCTTTTCATTTTCTCTGCTGCAGGTGGGAAAAAGGTGCTCTATATAACTTTATTCTTTTATCCAAAATAAAACCAAATTGCTCATTTTCCACCTTTCTAAGATTTTTCATGTCAAGTCCAAAACCTTGCTGAAAGTAGTTTTAGGTTATTAAACTTAAATATTCATCCCTGATTTTTTTATTATAAATATGAAACAGTAAAAGTTAAGTTGCACCTATTTTTTAAGACATCAGATGTCAAAAGGTTTTGTTTCATACTTTATTTCAAGTATTTTTTAATGATAGGTGTTCTACATTTAGATGATCATGTTCAACACAGTTGTGCACAGCTTAAAAAATAAAGGAAATTGAAAAACAATATGCCTTGTAAAAAAAATATTGCCTTCTTTATATGTATATATTTAATATATGAAGCAGACCTTCCTTGCCTTTTAAATTGAGGATTTTAGGTCAGTTCCTTACTATGTGTAATAAACCCTGTTTCAATGTTTACTTCCTAAACCAGATTTTTTTTTTCTATTGACCTTTATAGATTATTGATACGGTCTCTTGTCACTCTATATTAAAAATTTTAAATAATGATTCAAGAACAAAGTGTGTCACTGACCACTGCCAAGTAATATGCAAAAGTTTCCGGATAAAATAAAACTGTGACTTGTATATGATATTCTAGCCTAATTTTAATCAATTCTTTATTCAATCTTATTTGCAGGAATTCTGAGAGCTGGATCTCTCAAGGACTGCAAAAGAAGTTCTCAATACTTAGTACTTGTGCATGTGTCCTATTTTATTATTTGTTTCAGATACATGATACTCCTTAGGGATATGTTTGGTTACTTCTCCAGTTTTTGTGACATCTACAGTCAGAAATTGTTGTTTTCCTCTTATGCAGTGCCCTTACCTGAAAGATGCAGAATGTGATGCAGTTGTCTTACTTCAGACACCACTTCTCTTCAAAGCCTGCATAAATTCCACCCATTTTTTCCTTACAGAGAAAATTATATTCAGTTTCTGTAACCTTTAATTGTAAAGAAATTGGCAGTACATTTAGCTTCGTTGTGGTGTGCAGTTTATTTCTCATTCTTAACATTTGAAAGAAATTAATGTCAGAAGCTTGGCCCAAAAAATAGTCTGTTATTTTGTCAGTATCCAGGTATAAGTTTTTTCTTTCTACCAAGTGAATAGTAACCCTATTTGAGTGAAAATATTGTGTTAATTCAAAAGAGCCAGCAAAACACTGATTTTCGCTTCCAACTCTAAGATTAGTACACGCAACTTCAAGATCAGTTTGCCAATTATTTCCACTTTATATGTAAGGCAGAAATTTCACACAACCTAAACTAAGTAAGGCGGGAGTAAGTACTCTAATACAAGTGTGTTTGAGATAATTCTGCTGTATTTAATTAGGAAAAGCTGTTTGAAGGACACATTTGGTTAGTTTGTGTAAAATTTGCTGAAAGGTCAAGAAGAGCTTCTCTTTCTTAAGGTAAAGACTGCTATATATACTTAAACAAATGCTGAATGTTCCTAAAGAATTAATTTTAATTTCCCACAACCTAAAATTTTTAGTGTGTACTTTTTATTGTTTATTAAAGATTTAAAGTATCTCTGCAGTTAAGGGTTTTTAACACGTCTGTACCCATCATTGCTTCACAGACATTTATGCCAGCAGTGCTAGTTGTAAAGAACATCCCAGTCTATCTCTTTTGATTCCATTTGAAGATAATTGTGTTATTAGCAAATATTAATATTTTTAAAGCTTTGTCATGAATGAGAGCTATTATGAACCCAGTTATATATCAGTGGGAAAAAAAGGTCATACTTCAGACTCATAAGCCCTTCTCACAAACTTCAAGTCAACTGCAAGCTTTTCCTTTAAATGATAAAATGATCATTACAGAGATTAAGTAAAAGGGGTTGGGGTTTGTGTGCCATAGGTTGTATTACCATATAAATAACTGAGTTTTGTAAAGGTTGATTTTCAGATGTAAGAAGGTTATGGCAAAAAGACTTGTGATTGCACATGCATCAATCAAGCCTCAGTTGCAATAGATTTGAAATCTCACATTAAGCTAGAAAAACTGATTATTTATGTGCAAAAGGAATCTTTATTATTCAGTATAGGCTTCAAGAACATGATCAGCGTGATACCAAACTAGCATGCAAAATAGATTGAGAAGTAAGAAATCAAAACTGTTTGAAATTTTGATTTCAAAACTACACTTTATACAAGTTATAAAGTGTAGGTGTCTGAAGTTTTCCTAATCAACATCTATTTGCTAGGAAATTGTATATACAAGAAAAAATAAATGCAGAAAGGGCCTTATTTGAAACAACTCCAATGGTTATGGAAAAGAACCAGAAAAAAATTTTAAAATAAAATTATAATTTTAAAATTTATTATTTTTACAATTATTTTTAAAGTGTTTTAAACAATTATCAATGATTGCAAATGTCACAAGCATTTCATAGATATTTTCATGAAGAGGCTTTGAATCCTGTGAGATTATCTACTAGCACAAAACTAGCACACTTGAAATGTGTTTGGGGGCCATAAGATTTACATAATTTGAAGATGGAATGTAATCAAAATCTAAAAATATGGGAATAGCTATATTTCTGGAGCAGTATTTTTGAATAATTGCATTTATTCACGAGAGGAAATTTAAAAAGTTAATGTAAATACACACAGAAATATTTTTCTTGTCCTCTACAGAACCATGAACAGATTTCCACAGAGATTTCCATGAGATGTATTAATGTCAAATTTGTATCATGATTTCCTGTTACCTATATATAGAGAGAAATTGTTAGATAGGCATTTTTCTACAATTTAAGACCGACAATTGCATTTTTAGAATACATCCTGTGTTCCATAGGTCAAAGTATAAAGCTGTCTTTGTGTGTCAGTTTATAATTATTTTATGACAGCAGAATCAGCACATTTATTTTCTGGATACAGGCAAGATCGAAAAAGGACTAAGATGGCAGCATCTTAAGGGTGTTTTTCTGTATAATTTATGATACTGGAAAGGAGAAGGGTTTTTTTGCATTTTAAAAGGAAAAGTTAGGAATATGCATATACAGTCTTTGATTTTACGAGAACAGCTATCTCAACAAAGTGTAGAGGGTTTGGTGGTTTTTTTTCTTCTTTCTGATTTAGGGGTTGTTTTTTGGCTGAGAAAATTTAAAATTAGTGTTTTATTACTGCTCTTCTAAACCGAAGTTCAAAGAAGAGGGACATATCTCATTGCAATTTAGATACTTACATAATTGTTAGGGGAAATATCAATTACTGGGATTATTACAATATTTTCATATTGATTTTCTGGAGAATTGACTTCTTCTTTGCTTCATCTAAACTCAGAATCTCAGGGAATTTAATTTAGGAAACAATGCTTTCAGACCTGGGTGAAACTGGTTCCCAACATAATAGGTCTCCAAACATAATAAACTTTAATGGAGCAATTTGTCTTTAATTGCATGAGGAAAAAAATTCATTTGGGTTTTTCTCCTGTCATTTTTTGAAGGTTACCAGAGGAATGTGGGTGAGGGGCCACCCACAAGCCAAGTCCCTGAGGCAGCTTGGAGATGAAGGAAGGCTCTGTCTCTGGGGATACTTCGCCTGACAGCCATCTCATGTCCCACGTGGAACAAGCAGCCAGTGTCTTTGAGGAGGAGTACACAGCCAAGGACATTAGAAAGGGTCTCCAGTCGGGTGGCAAAAGGTCTCCAGTAATGGGCTGCTGCCAAGCATTTGGCTGGCTGCTGGTCTGCCAGTGAGCAGACGCTGGGAGGAGCCGATGTAAAAGTAACTGCATCTCAATCCATGAGGCTTGCCCTTGCTCACTTGCTCTCTCTCCCTCTTGCTGGACACTCATGGACACTCGGCCAGACACCTGCTGACTCTGTTTCATTGACCACCTCTAGCCTTGTGCCTAGCCTGTGTCCTGCCCCACCAATCCATCTGTCTCTCCTGCTCCAGCCGTTGCCTGTCCTGCTTCCAATCCTGCTTCGCCTATCCAGCCCACAATGGTGAACCCTCAACCCTGTCCAGGGGCCTGCACATCCTGCCCGGACTCCCATCACTGCATGTCCAGCCACACATCCACATGGGAGATGTGCCTGTGGAGCTATGCCTCTCCAAGACCAACATGCACTCATGTCCTGCCACTTGGATGTCAATGACACTCCAAAGTTCTGGTGGTAATACCTGCTTTTTCTGTCTCTCTCCCTGCTCTCTATCCTTCTCTCTCTCCTCCCATTCTTTTTCCTTCTCCTCCCTCCTTTTCTGACTTTTCTCACCTTCTTTAGTAGGGCAATACACTTTTCGTTACCAATAAATGGTTCTCAGATACAATATTTGCCTCGTTTGTCCTATTTTGTTCCTACAGCATCTGCTTTGAAAGAATTCCCTGCAGTTTCCCACAGTAGAATGTGACAATTTGTGTTGCTGGGTTAAAGTTAATTTCTTCCAGGGTAGCTTGAATGAGGCTGTGTTTCGGATTAGTGTTGAACACAGGGTTGATAACATAAAAATATTTTTGTTATTGCTGAGCAGGGCTTACCCAGAGCCAAGGCTTTTCTGCTTTTTGTATTAGCACACTGGTGAGGAAGCTGGGGGTGCATGGGAGATTGGGAAGAGACACAGCCAAGACAGGTGACCCAAACTGACTAAAGGGATATTCCAGACTGTGTGACATCATGCTCAGAATACAGAGTGGGGGGGAAGAAAAACTAAGAGAGGGGCATCTTAAATTAAGGTGTTTGTCTTCCCAAGTGACCATGACATGGAATGGGGATCTGATGTCCTGGAGATGGCTGGAACCCTGCCTGCCCATGGAAAGTGGTGAATGGATGCCTTGTTTTGCTTTGGTTTCACGACTTCTACTTTCTCAACCCATGAGTTTTCTTGCTTTTGCCCTTTTGATTCTCTTGCTGCTTCTGCTAATGGAGGAATGAGCAAGCTGCTGAGGGAGGCTTAGCAGCTGGCTGGGGTTAAACCACAACTTCATATTGAGGCAATCATCTGTCCTACATAATATTTAGAACTCTGTTAGCTGTGAGAAATATCAAAACAATTGGATCCATGTAATTACAGATTCATCTCCTGGGCTCACTCCTACCTTAATAACAACCTAGAAGTAGTTCTGCGTTACCCTCTGAACAAATCAGTTTTATTTTGTTGCCTTTTCCCTCAATGTTGAACAAAATATTAATTATTCAGCAGACTAGAAAACAAACTTCATGAAGGAATAATAATAAAAAAAAAGTAAGAAAACTTTCTGGGATTTTCTGGAGCAGTTTCAAATCCTCTGAACTTAATGAGAGTTTTTTCCACTGACTTTTAAAATTCTTTTCAGTCAGTATATTCATAATAGACTACAAAAGGCCCTCTTATTTGAGTAGTTAAAAAGAAGAGAAAAAAATAACTAAGGACTGAAAGGCAGGGTTGTATATATTCTAAGTGTGAAAAGAAACATCCTTTATAAAAGGATGATTAACCTTTGGTGTGAATAATGAAAGTGGATTCTCTCTACCAGCATAGCCTGTGTGACAAATTTTAACTGGATGTTATTTTGAAACCGTCTACAAGCAGAAATTAATGAGAAGAAGGAATTTATTTACTTCACTGTTGCCATTCTTACAGTGCCTGTTCATCAAAGAAAATTTTGTACTAAAGAAAACTTTAATACATTGTATTTTAATGTGTCCAAAGCATGATAAAATCCATTTCACAGCAGCACTCTTAAAGCAAAGGAGTGCTTTTCTGGAGAGTTACTGAGGCAAGTTAGTGTCCTCTTATTTTACATTTTATTTCCCCATGTAAGGCCCCTAACCAAATTCAGTCTCTTTTTTTGTTTGTTTGTTTGGTTGGTTGTTTTTTTGTTTGTTTTTGGTTTTGGTTTTGGTTTTGGTTTTTTTTGTGTGTGTGTGTATGGTCAACTGTTCAGTTATTGCGGCCTGTGATAAACCAACTATAAGGACACAAATTGTAGCTTCTAACCTTGAGCGCCCTGAGTATATGCAATTCTTGGCAAAGAAACTGTATGAGTACTTTTTATTATCACTGCTATTTTCCTGTATTTTGCTGAATTCCACCAATATGCCTTGTTAACACTGTTCCTAGAAATACAGATAAAGTAGTGCATTTTGCAGGACATTATAAGGAAAATGCTGCTTTGTTAACATTGCTCATGCACTCATCAAGTAATTCCTTCATGACAGTACTGGTGTGAGCTCTGCTGTCTACTGATACTGGGGAGGTGTTTTTTTGGGTGGCAGATGTTATGGGATCCGTGGGCCAGAGACAGAGACAGCACACATTTTCAGAGATCCACACAACAACAACCTGCTTTATTGTTGAGATCCTCCTCAAACAGGAGGTTCAGAACTCCCTCGTCTAGACAGCTGACTGGTCTGGCTTTACACTGCCCAGCTCCAGATACATCTGCATTTAGGGATGAGTGAGATTGGCTGAGGGTCCCTGTGTAGATTTGAATCCAACCAACTCTTTTTCACCCAGGGATTTGTTTACTTCTAGGCTGGTTGAGTTTAGGGGACAGCTTCAGACCAGCTTCACTGTGACAGGTAGAGGTGTGCTTTGTTTTGTTTTGACTTGTTTTTATTGTATCCCCTTCGATACAGATCATTTTTCTACTCTGACACCTCCAGTGTGTGTTTTTGCATGACATAGCTTAAGTCTTTTAACTAATTTACTTTTGTCTTATATGACCAGGGACTCTCCATCTTTTGAACCAACACTCAGGAACTTCTGACTGGTTGAGTAAATTAATTTGTAATGAATCCTTTAAAAATATTGATATTTTCTCGTAACTGGAAAATACCTAAAGATCTTCATACCAAACTAGTAACTAATTTTACCCTAATAACAGATCAGATTACTTCTGTGATTCATAAAACTTAGCTGCCTAAAGCCCTCTCTTTGTAAAAAATCTTGAGTTCCCAGTCTTTTTTCCTTGAAAATCTAATTAACAGTATTCTTTTAAATAAGAAGATTACTTTCTGTGAGCAATTAACTAAAATTCAGTCTGCTTAAACTTTTCAATATAGCAATGAATATTTATAAACGTAATAGAACTTCACCCTGGTAGGCAATCCCTTTAATCTTATTTGAAGCAGCATGGGGCCCAAGTCTCACTGGATTAACATCATATTTTCTTTTGGCACACACACACAAAAAATAATTTCCTTGAAATGAAATATTTGACCAACTGTTATCCAAATCTACGACAGTTCAAAGTCTGTGTCAGTGAAACTAGAGTGTATATATCCATATTATCTTTGACTTCATGCTGTGATTCAACAATGTTCTTTCAAGCTCATATGCACTTTTCTGCACCATTAGCACCTGCTAGCTTGCAAATATCAATCAGGAAATGAAAGGTACAGTAACTTTGGTCTAAAAATGCAAGCCAAATAGGGTAAAGGTCTGCTACAGTGGGGAGAAAAAAAAGAAAAAAAAAAAAAGAGAAAAGCAGATATCCAGGAAACAAAGATGTCAGCTGGAATAAAACCAAGGAAATCTTTTCAATATTGAATTTCATCACTAATTTTGCTTTATCTCTTCCATGTGAAAAGTCGTTATTATGAAATTGCTTTTGAAGTGAAATCTGGTTTGCATTCTAAAAACAAATGTAAAGAATTTTCTAGTAATTTCAATATTATTGCCACATATGTAAAATACCTGAGACCTGTTTTTAGAGCTGTTTTTTTTTTTTTAGCTTTTCCTCTCATTAGCTCTGTCATATGATTTGTGCTTGAAGAAATGTCTCAACTAATTTCACTGGTTTAGAATGTTTACTGGATGAACCCTTTGTGTTGTCCTCCAGCTCTGTGTTTCTTACTTGTCTGAGCCTGTTCCTCAAGATTTATTTTCCTATGTCCCTTTATTCTGCAGTCTTTGTTTTGTATTTTCATTGGGGCCAAAGACATCTTTGTGAAAAATACATTCTCTTTAATGAACTCTCTTAGTTTTGCAGGTGATTTGACAGTAGTTGTCTGCCAAGAATACAGATGTACTGCAGCTTGATTGTTCTAGTATAAAAAAGAAAAAAGTAGAATACAGATCTATAGGATTGTGTCATAGTTATATTTTGTATAATGGTTGATTTTCATGCAAAGGCCTTTTCAGGAGTTACAAAGCAAATATAAGGCACTCATTTATCTCTGTGAGAAGGGGTTGCTTTAGGTGAAGCATGTTTCCAATGGATCTGTACATATTCTCCGGGTCTGATGCATACAGAATAATGTCAGAGTTGGTGCACAATCTGGTGTTGTTTCAGAGATACAGCAGAATCAGTTGTCTTGCAAACAGTTTTAAACTGAAAAAATCTCAAATGGGTAATGAGGGCACATAGCCTTGGCCAAAACTTTGTCAAACTCAGAGCACACAGGGCAGAATACTCTGCAAAAATATAACTGACAAAGACAGCCTAACAGGGTTGGGAAGGGATGGATACAAAACCCAGAATGATTCTAGTAAAATTAGAAACATGTAGTACTTACACTCTGTTGTTCTTACAAAACATTTGTGATGAAAAGTAGACACCACTCAGTGGTGTCAGACCTCAGTTAGGGACAGATGTCTTGCACCATAGGGCTGTACACAACTGTACGCATTGTACTGGCAATCACCAGAAACATGATTTCATCTTTGCAATTAACTGCAGTTGCCAAATGGAAGACAAGCTGGTTTTTTTTGTTTTGGGATTCTAGTGCATTTTATGACAAGCTTCTGTCAAAGGTATATATCCTTTTTCAGTCAGTACTGTGAAACTCTAAAAGTTGCTCTTTCTGCAGAAAACAAACTAACTGAAATGTAGGACATTTGACATTCTGCTGAAAACCAAATTCTCCTTTGAAAAGCCTGAATTCAGTAGTTTCAGCAAATTCCAAACCCTTCACATGACAATCTTAACAGATTCACAATTCTATAAGAAATCAAATAGAAAAGAACTGTCACCAAATTAAGAAAAACCTGTGTCAGAGGTCCAAAAGCAAATCTCACATTGACACAAATGGCAGGAGATGCACCTCACAATAAAACAAAAAATCAAGCAGTAGACCTGCCTTGCAAAGTAATTATAAATGTCAAGGAAGCTGCTGAAAAAGCTATTCTACAAATCCAACCTACTGAAGTTGCAAAGAGCATTTATACAAAAATAAAACAAAAAGTATCTGAACCATTCACATCTTTCATAGATCGCCTGACTCAAGCAATGGAAGGGCAATGCAGTGATGAAGAGACACATCCCCATCTACTTTGAAACTTGGCTTTCACAAATGCCAATGATGAATGCAAATGCATAATTAGTGCCTTGCCTGGTCCACGGGCACCCTTACCTCAAATGATAATGGCTTGCAGCAAGATAAGTACTCCTCAACAAATAGCAGCAATCCAAGCAAACGTCTTGGAAGAACAATTCAGGAAACTTCTAAAAGCAACAAATCAAAGACTAAAAAAATCCCTCACAGCTCTCCATGTAACGCCTCAACAAAACAACTCCACAAAAGTAATAGCAACAGAGCTTGCCAGAAAGCCATGTTTCAAGTTTGAAAAATTTGGGCACATAAAAAAGTACTGCGCAAAGTCTGCGGAGAATGCTAAAGCACCAAATAGTTGCCCAAGATGCAGAAATAAAAACAAAAAAGAACAACAACAAAAAAACCACTTTACAAATCAATGTTGTTCCAAAACAAATGTGAATACAAAACCTCTACCCTTACCAGAAAACTCCAAGAAAAGCGTGGCAGGGACAGAAAAGCTGATTTTAAGTCTGTACAGTTTTTGTAACATTGCATATGATGTCTTTTCTTCTAGTATCTCATCTTCCAGGTGGGAGGTGTTTGGTTAAAAGTTTTTTCCTTACTCTTTCATCCTTTCCTCTTGCTGCAGGTCAAAAGAAGGGAGAAAAAGAAATAATGCATGGAAACATTACATGTTATCCGAGATGTCTTTTGTGGCCTCTCCATTATAAAGGAATCACTCCAAACCACAGCCCTTGGTTGCCTGGTTGCCGTCAAGATTATATTGGTTCTAGTTTGGTGATAAAGGTGACATAAAGTAGAAAAGCAGCTGGATATATAAAATTAGATTATAACCACAAATGGATTTGAAACATTGTGTGGAATATCATTATTTGCATTGCTACACCAAGCATTCACTATTTAGTTAATTCAATACCAAAACTTTTTTCCCCTGACAGATCAAGTATTTAAGGTAAAATATTATAATCTATGAGATCTTTTTTTTTTCAGATACACAAGTAAAGAAAATGGTTAGCTAGCTTATTTATACTAGTGCAACACAGATTTCTATGACATGTAGGGGATTTCCTCTACAGTTAATGTGAAGAGCTATAACTTTTCATATCAAATTATTGTCAAATTATATATATTTTCCTGATGCATTATCTTAACATGCAATCAGAATTTTACCAAAAGGATAACTGACATTAAATTCACAGTACACGTCAAATAAATCTAAAGAGAATCTCAGAAGAAAAACTTGTGCATATTATTTTTTTTTTTTGTCTTGCACTTGTCTCCAGGCCAGATTTTTAAAAAAAGCTCTAAATATTGAAGGTGTAAAGCTTTTCATAATTTAAAAAATACTTAAAAGATTTAAAAGGCATACTAAGATGTGTTATTCCCACAAGACACCATAAAGTTTCTTTGCTGTCCTCTGGGTCTAGGGTAGTCCTATTTGCATCCCTATTGAAGAGGTCACTAAGAATTATCCTTCAATCTTCCGAATATCCATAAAGTTCAGAGTCTCATTGGTAAAGAGCAAGTGACATGAACAGATAATTAGAATGCCCTCAAACACTCATGAAGAGATGTTGAGAAAAACCTTCCTTTAGGAAAGTTTGACTGTTCGCCATTTTTTAGATAAGCTTGAGTTTTGGGTGATTATGAAGTGATAATTTCTGGATTGAGCAAGAATGTGTATATATGCATTCTTTTTCCAGATAAAAGTAGATAAGAGAAAATGGCCATAATCTGCTGAAATTACTTCTAATTTACTAGGATTACAAACAAACTTTTTGATTCCAGCCTGAAAATTTTTGCTTTACTAAGATAGAAAGTACCCTGTTAAATCAAATCTCTTGTTATATGTCCTGATAAAGCACAGTTCTGTGTCTGGTTCCTGTGTTCTGCTGTTTTTGTTCCTTTATCCCATACCATCAAATGTACTACCTAATACTCAAAAAGCAGGTAAATTAATAATACAACAAAATTCTACTACTAATTCCAATGTTTTTTACATGCCTACATACTATAACTCTCCTATTCAAATAATTTTTCATGTTTTCAAGGATAAAGAGGATGAATGTTATTTTTAGTACTCTTTAATGTAATGCTTCTATTACTGAATTGTTTTAAACTGATTGCATAGACAGTTCTTCAAGATCTGCATTTTTTTCCCTTTTAATCCAAGTGTGTTGATATTTTCAGTAGTCCTTGTCCAATTCTTGTGAAAACTCTTATATGATTATTACCTTGACTGATGGTTGATTTTGATAGCAACCAGCATGTCATTTTATTATCTGCATATTTTATTTCTTACCATTTCTCTAGTGATGTTCACTAACTTATTTCAAATGCCACAGTGTTTTAAAACTGTCGAGAGGGATGACTGTCCTTATTTTCAATTGTCTTTTAAAAGGAAAAATAATTTAATATGGAATAATTCTGTTAGTTCAATGTAATTAATTTTCTATTTTTTTTCTGTGAGGTACACCAAAGAAATATATTATTTAATTATTATAAGATAATTCTGAGAATCTTATAATTGCACTACACAGATCCTAGAGATCTAATTGATCATTATTCCGCTTGGAGTTGTTAAGATGTTTCAGTCAAATTATTTTTTAAAATTTTATTTATGACTTTTAAATTTTAATTGTTGGTCCATGAATACGACTAAATGCACAATTTCATTTTTATCGACACTGTTGTAAAAATTTATTGGGATTTTCTACTGACCAGTAATAATAGTGCCCATAGTGTTAAAAATGTGCTTCTTAATTAAGAATAGTTCCTTAATACTACCAGTTTTCTGAAATTATATCTAAATTAGAAGCACTAATGTTGTTATGATTCTTTATTTGAAAAGTGTCATAAAGTTGAGTTTAAAAACATAACATATTTTTTGCTCTACTTTTACTTACATGTAAATATGCCTATAATCATTTTGAGAAAAAGCCCAGAGGGGAATAAGAATGTATCAAGAACAGAAAAAAAGTCAAAAAATCTAAATCTTATTTGAACATGATCAAAAAAGTCATACAACATCAAATCACTCAATTGTTCTTGAAAAGAGAAACAAGACCTCTCTTGTCTGTCTGTGAAGTCTAGGACAAAAAGTCTATGACTTATTCTGTGTATAAAAAATTTAATCCTAATTTGGGAATATTCTATAAAATCAGATATTATTTTGACAATCTTTACAAGAAGTAATAAGCAAAAGACTTGTTTTTTTCTGAATGGCATTTTAATGTTCTCATGTGCCTTCTGATTTCTAATTTTAAGCATTTCTATAATGTGTTCATATTTTAGCACTGATTTTTTTTTTTTTTTTTTTTAAGGGACAACAGCCTAACTATGCATCTATGACTGTTTTGGAGTGGCCTCAAGACATGAGCTGTTTTAGGGTTCCTGTCAAAGGAATTCAAAGGAAGGCAACTTCAGTAAATAGTTCGAGGATTTGAGTGCTATAAACATCTTCAACACAGGAAGAAGAGCTGAAACCTCAGGTACACTCCTCAGTTACAAGTGCTTTTGTTCTGTAGATCCCTCCCTTGTTAAAAGGAGAATTTAAAATTCAAGCAGTTTATACATTAAAGATACACATGATGTAGCAGTTCCTAATTAAATTTTCCATTACTATTGCAGTCAGTAATGACAAGGGAAGTACAACATGAGCAAGAGAACTCTGATGGTCCACCTGAAGTGTCTAATACGGAGTTTATGCATCATTAGCCTTTCCTCAGCTATTTAGATTTCCATATACTTTGATATTTTTGCAAGTCCATTGTACTTATAACTTGTTGGGTTTTTACTTTAAACAGATTACTTTTACCAGGTTTTCACAGAGCTAGGCATTTTTACCTTGCTACTATTTTTCTACAGGTGAATAAAAAAGAAATCAGTTATAATTTTAACAGAGCACTGGGGTTTTTTACACTTAAACTCAAGGGAGAGTGCAGAAATTATGATTTTGGTGAGGCACTATTACATATAAATTTTCAACTGCTATTTTTTATTTTACAAACTGTATTCTCTTTGCTAATGTCATTGATATGCTAGGAAGTACATTTCTGCCTGAGAAGCATATTTAGGGGTGTAGGTTAGATTTCTATTACTCCTGGGCATACATCCAAAAAGTAGCATAGGCTTTGCTTTCCAAGTGCACTTACTGCAGTTCTGTAGTGTGGGCATTTTTCTAGGATGTCATAAATATTCTCACTCCTGGGTAACTGAATCACAGAATCAGAGATTTGCTGAGATTGAAAGGCACCCCTGGAGGTCATCTGGAAAAACACCCTCCTTAAAACAGGATTAGCTAGAATAGGTAGCTTAGGAATGTGTCCACTTAGGTTTTAGGGTTTAGATTTAGAAGAACTCAAAGGACAGAGAATCCACCTCTGTTTGCAATCAACTCCAATGGTCAGCTGTCCTCACTGGACATTCAGTCAGAATTTCCACTCTTCTAATTTGTACCCAGAACTTCATGTCATGTCATCAGGTACCACTGAGAAAAGCCTGGCTTCATATTCTTTACTCTTTCTATCAGATATTCTAAGTACAGTAATTTCACAACTATAAGGTGCACCCTTTTGCCTAAAATTTTGCCCCAAACTCAGAAGTGCACTTTATAGTCTGGTGCGCCTTATATAATGGACAAAGTTGTGAAATTTGCCAACCCAGAAGAGTGAGCCCGCAACAGTCCTGAGCAGAGTCCACCCGGCGGCGGCATTGGGCCAGCCGTGGCGCGGGGTGAGCCCACCAGCATTGGGGCGGCCCAGGTGGGGCGGGGAAAGCGCAGCGGCGCAGCCCAGGCGGGGTGGGGAAAGTGTAGAGGCGCAGCCTGGACGGGGGGGAGAAGGCGCCGGCATCAGAGCAGTGGCAGTGTGGGGCAAGCCCAGCGGCAACAGAGCAGCCCAGGTGGGGAGGTAAAAGCACAGCGGCGCAGCCCAGGCACAGGGGGAAAGCACGGCAGCACAGCCCAGGTGGGGCGGGGAAAGCTGCTGGCATCAGGGCTGCAGTGACATGGGGGAAAAGCCCAGGGGGGGCACAGGGCTCCCAGACCAACATGCGGCTCCCGGAGCGCTGGGGGAAGCGTGGGGCTCCCGGATCTGCATGGGGCTGCCAGAGCACCGGGGTAGAGCGGGGAGGGAGGGAGCAGGCTGCCGCAGAAGCCACAAGCCGCGGCCACCCCAAGCCAACCCAGAAGCGCGTGCCATGGCCGCGAGCGGCGGCAGCCCCGAGCCTCGCCTCGCCAGCCAGTGCCAGGGGCAGGCAGGAGTGCCAGGGCCCACACACGGGGAGGGCACTTGTGGCTGGGTTTAAAGGCTACACCAATCTGTAAAAAATGTTTGCAAATTGAGCACCTGCCAATAAACTCCACGATCGTGGGATTCCGCTACTAATTCGTTACTTTGTTGCGTATGGCACGGATCTTCGCAGCAAAAAAAAGTGTGCCTTATAGTCCAGTGCTCCCTATATAATGTACAAAGTTGTGAAATTTGCCGGCTTCTGGGGGTGTGCCTTATAGTCCAGTGCGCCTTATGGTCATGAAATTACTGTAAGTTGCATAATGATAGTCCAGATAAAGTGTTAGAAGTTGAGGCCACATGCTAAGTAAAAAATACTTTTGTATTTGTTATCTTTATGTTCTTTTTTCCTAAATTCCTCTGCCTGTTCTGTCCTCTGTTATGGATGGAAGAATGAGGAGAGAACCACTATTCAATGGAAATTCTTTTATTACTCTATACATAAGCTACTCTGGGAAATAAAAATACTGCAACGTTATACATAAAAGCGCAATCCTCTGAAGTAAAATCCTGGTTTCTGGTTAGGTTAGGCATTCAAAAGATGATGTTTTCTGTCTTCAGAGAAAGAATGAGTGTGGTCTGATATTCTTAGGGAATTATAGGTATATACTGGGATTAGTACTTTCATATTGAAAATCAGCAAGATCTATCTAAGTAATTTTATACTTTTTACACAATTATTCTGTCATTTCAACATTTAATTTTGAATAGCATGATGGTTTTGTTCAGTGTAATCAATATATTCAGTAGTAGTGGGAATGAAGACAAAAATGTTCAAGCTTGAGGAAAGACAGCAGAAAGTTTTCTCTGTACCAGTCAAGTGTGCATTAGTCCCAAAGTGTCAGAGATACAGACTTTCTTTTGAGAAACATGGAAGTAGAGAGGTAAAAAACACTCAGTCTGTCAATCTCTTTCAGATTATATTTTACTCTGACCAGTGTAATGGTATCATGAAATGGAAAGAAGTAACAATGGTTAAGTGTGAATTAATTATGAACAAAGCATCAAAACTCTTTCTGCAAAAAATCAGATGGATAATTAGATGAATATGTAAGTTTGTTCTTCAATCTAGAGCTAAATGTTCACTTTACAGTCTCAATGATGGGAGAGGATCATAAGATCACAGAATCATAGAATGACCTGGTTTAGGAGGAACCTTAAATATCATCTAGTTCCACCCCCCATGAACAGAAACACCTTTCCCTTGACCAGGTTGCTCAGAGCTCCATTCAGCCTGGCCTTGAGCACCTTCTGGGATTGGGCATCCACAACTTCTTTGGGCAACCTGTTCCAGCGCCTCACCATGCTCACAGCAAGTCAGTTTCTCCTAATGTCTGATATCTCTTTTAGTTTGAATTCATTCTTGCTGTTCCTGTCACTAGATGCTGTTTTGAAAAGTCCCTCTTCTTTCTTGACCAAGCAGATGAATAAATATCTGTAAAAACTTGCCTAAGTAAAGAAAGCATGCTTAAGCAAAGGGAACATTCACAAAAATCATGCTGATAGTGACAGGGTTGAATGTGAATTAAAAATGTATACACACTTTGTCTAAGACTCCTGTCATAGCCATCCCTGACTTCATAGGAGAAAGGAAAAAGTGGAAGCCTAATAAGGAAATATTTTAAATAATTGAATATCCTTTTTTTTTTTTTAATTTAAGGGTTCTTTTTCCCAATAAAATAAATCTGTAAGTTTTTTTTTCTTTTTCCATTTAGCTGCAAGACTAGAAAGCAAATGTGTTTTTTGACCCTTCTTATGTATTGGTGCATTGTAATATGTATTTCAGCAGTATTAGGACATTATTGTTATTCTGTGTGTCAGTGTCATTTTTACAATCAGGTTTTCTGAGTGAATATTTTTTGATTTTCTTAATAAGATCTTTGTTGTTATTCTCTCATGTTAGTCAGCATTCTTGCAAAGCCAGTTTTATCTTTCAATTGCAAGATAATATTCTGTAATTTAGAATGTATTTTTAAAGTAATTTATTTTATTCAGTATTAGTTGTCAATGTGTCATCATTCTGTATAGTAAATGTTTCTTTTCAGGCAGACTAGCATTGCAATGTTGCAGATTTGATGAAATGTTGCATATTTGCTTTGCTATTGGGAGTTATTTATCCAGCTAAAATGATCTAATGGCCTCTACTTACAGAATTTTTTTACCTCAGACTGTTTCATATTTATGCGATGCTGAGAAAACACCTTTGTTTTGTAACCTGTATAATCCATTTGAAGTACTGTGTGCCCTTCCTTCTTCAAGAACTAAAGTAATCTGGGTAGTTTGCCTTGAAGTATGTTGGTCTGCCTTCAAGTTGATAACATGCACATTTTACAGTGCAAGTTCCTGAAGCATTTAAAGTGGTTACTGTTATCCAATGTCCTTGTCCTTCATGATTAAATTTTGAAAGTCATATTTGTTTCATCTTTTCTGATGAAAAGTGTTATCAGCAAAATGAGATTGGTACACAACTTGAACATCTCTTTCTAGTACCCCTACAGGGATGTGATGGATGTCATTATGCGGATCTGAAATGTGCATTCTCTGCATTTTTTTCCTGATGCTTCTACAGACAGCTATTAATAGAAAAATGCACTACATAAATCCTGCCAGGTCTCCAATTGCTAGGTAAAATTTAAGCTGTTTGGTATAATAACTCCAGTACTTTTTAATTAAGATAGTTAATACTTTTCTGCCAACAAGCTATTTTCATTTTGTGTGTATGGTTTATTTATCACTTTATTTTGGAACTTTTATATTTTTTCTCCATGTCCTATTATTTTAGACTTTATTGGACTGAAGAATATTCCTGTTATGCTAGTGTATTTTTTCCATTTCTGATTTAGATGTTGTCAGTAAAATCAACTGTTTCAATTTTTAATATTTGTATAAAATGGAATTAATATTAAAGTAGTGCCTTCTTTACAGCAAAATTTGGTATCCAATTACTGTCATTTTCTTCAACACGAATGTCAGATTTGTTGAGGCTGGTGTGATCTTGTTATTTTCTAATAATAAATGAATTATTTTTAAAGTGACATGTAGATAATCAGTTTACTGTGATGACCTTATTCATCACTAACAGCACTTATCCCACAAAGAGTCACCTTGACTTCCCTAAGACTTCACATTGTATAAGCTAAGTACGCTAAATGCCTCACAATTTGGCAGTCGTACTGGATTTGGCATTCTATCTTGAAGCAACTGCTTTCATTGCCTACAAAGTGAGTGAGCAGCTGTGTGGGGCTTAGGGGCTGCCTGGGGCTGAACCACACCTTCCTCAGGTAGGGATCAGACTGATTTGAGACGTATGTATGTAACAATCTGTGAGCAAATGGCTCAGGCTGTAATGCAACGTAGGTCAGGAAGACTTCTGGCTATTACACAGTAATATATTAATACCTGAGTACATCAACTATCCAGCCGTATCTCCAAGAGTTATGGAACTTAAATGACTTGTCTAATTGCTTTGTCTGATTTCTCTTTAAATTTGCCTTCCACTATAACTTTTCTTCTTCCAGAAAATAAGTGTTTCTGATATCCTCAGAAAAATTAACTGATCAGATTTATCATGTTTTTCTCCCTTTCCTATCAGTATAAAACCATGATGCTTTGGGTTTCTTGCAAAAAAAATTCTCATTAGTCTTCCTGCTTCTTCCTTAGATTTTCTTTCAAACTGGTGTATGTACATGTAAAGTAATGTCATAGCTTTGTATCTTTAACTCTAGACACTGACCTAAAATAAAACAAACAGAAGGCATATAATATATCCTGAACTCATCTGTCCTTCTTTCCTAAATCTGTTTTACTGTGATGTGACTTTTAGAACTGGATTCCTTCCACTTAAGTCCTGTTCTTTTGATCTCCTTAGAAGCAAGCAGTTAATGATATTTTTTTTTCTGATTAAATTCCTTAATTCTTCATAAAGCTTTCCAGCTTTGTTCAAAATGTGCATGAAAAATCAGTTACCCTTCCCTGTTCTTGTGATTTGTAGCATTCTTGAAAGATCAAGTCTTCCCTCCACCTTTTCTTTTCTACATTGATTTTGATGGAGAGGACTATTAAGCCTTACATCAGCTTCTGGTATTTTTATGGTTCAGTGTAGAGCAAAGAAAGATCTTAAATATATCAGCCTCATGGCATGTAACACAAGACTGCTTGTCTCATGTTTATCTTACCAAAAGGAATTATTTTTCTCTGACAAAAAAAAAACCTCAAAACAAAACTAAAAGATACTTGTAATGGTTTAAGTGCAGATTCTCCACTGCAGGATTTAAATGTTCCAACCTGATCGGGACTACACCTTTCATCTTTAGCCATGCCCTCGGTGTGAGGACACTACTGTAAATAAAGCGAGCTGTGTCTTCACCAGGCAAACAAAACTTCAAGTAAAAATCCATTTTGTCTAGTTCTCAGAAAAAGCAAAGTGGCTTGTTTTTCTAGTAATTCATTTTTTGAAAGGCGCTTCACAATGAAATTTGCACAATTATGCAAATTAGTGCTTTGTAACGAAAAGGTGATTGAATTGGGATTCATATTCATGAAAAATAACAAATTCATGGATGCACAAACAAAGACACATATACAGGTTCAGACTTCATTAGAATCAAAGGTTTCTCAGCTTTATTGTAGTGACATTGACTATTTTTAGTACTATGTTTAACCCCGTATACATTGGAGAAACAGCATGAAAAAAAAGCAAAATTTCTTTTAAAAAGTCATCTCAATTGTGAATTACATATGCTTCTTGTGCAGTGTCCCCAAAGTGTCTACAATAATCCTGTAATACAAAAATGTCTAATTAGAACAAATTTGATAAGCAGTTATCTGCATGAAACATATGTGTCACCATTCTTTGCATAAGTAAATCTATTATTTCTAAATGAAATCAGAGCTATTAGATCAGAAAGGCTTACTGAAATAGAACTTTCTTCATTACTAAGCAAAATTGGGGATTTCGGTTTCAGAAGGGAGCCCTCATATAATTTCAAAGTAAATGACAGTAATAGACATAATTAGCACTATAAAGTGTTCAAGAGTCTTGAGGAAATTAGTATGTGTTGAGTTTGAATGGACAAGATTACTTCTTAGGTATTGCAAATATGTATTAAGTATATTAGCGTTTTAAACAGGCTTACTGAGAAATAGACAGCATAAGAAGCAACACTCTGGGAAATGAATCTGAATAGATTGCCATACTCTTTAAGTGATTAGACTGCTTCAAATTTGCTTTCGTCCCTGGATCTTTATGTAGTCGTGAAGCATTATCAGTCATGGAAGGATCTGTAACACAGGGCTCAGTGACATTGTTGTTAAATGGATTTTTATATGACACTCATTATATGTGACAGAAACAGTTTAACAGCCGAAAAGAAAGGGGCCTTAATTCCCCACTTTTCATTCTTCTTTGTGACTGCTAAATTTGGGATGTCTACATGTCTTAGTTACTTCCACTGACAATAAGGAATAATGCTATTTCACCAAAACCTGTTTTGATTCCTGGTTAGTCACTCAATATTTGTCCAGTCAATTTGTGAGAATATTAGCCAGTTTAAGCAGATAAATTATATATTTCTCATCTTTTTTTTGAGTAAAATATTATTGAGCAAATATTACCTTTTGAGTAATATTCATATAAGGCTTGATAACGTCAGATGATGAAGCTTGGGATTCAACAAAACCTTACCTGCAGTTCTTTCTAATGAGACTCTTATGGAGGGGCAAACTAAGGCAAAGGTAAGATGATTAGGAATTTTCCCAGATGCTCATTTAGGTTTAAACCAGTTACATGCTTCATGCTGCTCCCTTGGGTCTTGTCATTGATCAGTATAAAGGAGAGATCAGTGCCTGCCCCTCCTCTTCCCTTTGTGAGGAATTTGTAGATTGCTGTAAGTTCTCCCCTCAGTCTTCCCTTCTATACACTGAACAGCATCCTTCTCACCATTCTGTCAGGGGGAACCTTCACTGAGCAGTCCTGCTGGATCAGAGAGCACTTTGACTGACTTATTCTGGACACACCAACAGCATAAAGGAGACCTCTCAGCAGGTCTTCCCACTTTAGGACCTCTCAGTGGATACTCTACTTTATCTGAGTATGTTGCCTGCTGCTGGCAGCTGCCAGCACCCATGTAGGACTTACATCAACACAACCACACTCGTCTTTTAATTTAAGATTGTGGAGGTTGAGGTTCGAGGACCAATGGTGATAGTATCTGACTGCAAAAATGTATTTAAAGCAATACACAGACAAGTTCTTACTCCTGAGCAAAGTATTCAGTGTGCACAGAGTATGATTCTTACCCAATAGGTGTCTCCATAGGAGAGAAGACAGGTTCAGCCAGTCAACTGATCCCAATAGCTATGATGGAGTCTTTAAATTTTCCCTATTCTCAACTTACTTTTATACTATTTCTTAATGTTAGATGGAGCTTGAGTGGCTCTAATCATACATACCTTTGTTACTGATGGGTGTACAGTGAATAAAATACAAAGCATGTGCCCAGTATGGGTTGGTTGCACCATGGAGGCAGATATGCATCAATATTACAATTAGGTTATAAAAAAAAAAGTTCCTCTGAGGAGAGCAATTTTGACACAGTCGTGGCTTGGCAACAAGGCATGTTCTCCTTTCTTCCTTGACTGACAGGTGTTACATGGATTCACAGCTGCAAAGTACCATTGAGTTCCCCCTCTCTGCAAGGACCTCAACAGAGCCTGGCTGCGGTGTCCCCACTCTGCTTCACCCTCCGTTCCACCTCCACAGGTCCTGATGACTGCAGATTGTGTGTATGGGGAATCATCATGGAATAAGTTTTGAGCATGCCAGCAGCATTCCATCCAAGAAGTAGCAAACCCATAATTTTTTGTACCATTGTAACTTCTATTAAGATGTGAATATAACTTCCCACTTTCCTCTAATTTTTTCCTCAGCCATCTTTCCCCAGCCTCACTACACCATATTATAACTGATGGAAAATTGGTTTACTCATTCAAAAGTCAAAACCACTTTCACTGATATAACTTCAACTCAGTAGAAAGGAGCAATGAAATATTATTATAAAGAAAATCCTTAAGGAGCTTTTCTTATAAAAGAGCAAATCATCATTCTCAAGATGATTTACTTCTGACTATATGGCTATTTTGACTCCTTTATCTACTGTGTTCTCCAGTTTTGCTCACTGGAATTTTCAGAACTTCACTTCTGTGCCAGATTTTTTTTTTAAAATTGAATTAAATTGGTCCCCAGTCTGATTACTGAGAAACTTTGATACCGACAGCACAGTAACAGTGTTCCAGCTTGTTTTTCCCCCTATTCATTTGCATTTCCTCTGACAGAGTTGTAACTTTGCATGCCAAAATGCTTACTGGAGGAGCCACACTGCTACAGTGCTTTCCCAGCCTCAACATATGCTTGGTTTTTATTAATGAATACTACTTTTGTTTTGCTATTGATATTCTAATGAATAAATTAGCCTGTTAATACACCAGTTGATATTTATTTACATTTCGTACAAATTCTTATTACAGATCATCTTTCGCAATTAAACTAAGGTCAAAGGCACAACTACTGCATAGTTGCTAACATAACAGCAATACCTAAGTCCAAGCCCTCAGAGAATCCTTTGCGTATCTAGGCTCTTGTTCCTAATTCAATCTTTAGTCAACAATTGAAATTGTAGGATTAGAAAATGAATTTCAAAGCAGTTACATTTGAAAAACTGTTATAATAAAGACATTGGTGAATATAAGTCTCAGAAGTGTCAGTGAGTTTTGCTCTTTCCACAATTTGACTGAAATGTATTAAATAATAATCTCTGCATATTGAGAGATGAACAATTGGAATAATACTCTTCTAAAATACAGTTGTGTTAGAAATGAACAGTCTTTAGAAATTCCATTATTATGGCTTTTTTTTTTTTTTGGGTGACCTGGCATAAATGCAATAAAGATTTACTGTTAATTTTAAAATTATCTTTCTATTCAATGCTGATTAAAGAAGACTAAGAAGTTTACATAACTTCAGCAGCTACTATTAAGACATCATCACTAGAAGAACCAACATTTATCAACAGATACTACTAGAACCTAGCAATAGCCAAGAGCCAACTATCCTGCTGAGTGGTAGCTTCATAAAGAATACAATAACTGGAACCACATTTTTATTTTAGAGTAATGTAGCTGTGCAGCAGTTAATATGACACAATAATTAGTTTACAAACATTTGTATAGTTGGAAAATTATTTTAAGTGTTTTCTTAGTCTCTGTGTGTTTGAATATAATACTCAAGAGCAAATAAAATATTCTGCATTTGAACAGTGGTCTGGCTTAACTTTATTTTCACAGGACTTCTTCACTGGCATTTTGCAGAAATTCCTCTTTTGCTATTGATCTAGCAATGATCATCCTTCAAAATTATGAAAGAGAAATAGAGATCTAATGCGCAAAATGTGGTTTTTTTCCTGTGCCATAGGATTTTTGATTCAATTAAACAGAGCAGCTTTCAAGACAATAATATTGCTGAAGTAACTGAAGAGGTACTTCAGAAGGGTCCCTGTCAGTCTTCTCTCACACCTCACTCCTCAGTGTCCTCTGAATTACCAGTGGCTGCCTAACCTCAAACCACCATAGGCCAAATATACCTCTGTGTTTCCAATGACAACTCTTCATCCGTAGCTTTACCGGGACCTTGCAAATCCAGTGGTCATGCAAGTGAGAAGAATTCTCTATAATTCTGTTTCTTTCAATTTTATTTTATTAATGGACTCCAAAAAGCAAATGGCATAATATGACTCCTGGTTTTAAACAGCTTTTTGCTATTCAACAAGATAAATTAAATGTCCAGAATGCATTATAAATAATGTCTAACATATTCTATATTGTAAGAGGAAGTACTCATGTTTTTAAAGCGATGAATAATTTGAGCTCCCATACTCTCTCTTGTTGATACAAGCCCCATGGTAGTACATGAAACACAAGTACTCCACCTATATCCTTCCTGAGGTCTAATCAAGCATGGCAGCACTAAGTACATAGACTACAGACAGAGAACCACAGAATCATTAAGGTTGCAAAAGACCTCTAAAATATTGACTCCAACCCCTGGCCTAGCACTGCCATCCTCACCATGAAACCCTGTCTCCAATGTAAATCTCCCACAGCATAATGCAGTGTTTCCTCTCATTCTGTCACCTGTTAAGTGGGAGAAAAGACCAACCCCCATCTTTCAAGCAGCTCCAGAGAGCAATAAGGTTCCCCCTGATCTTTCCTTTCTCAGACTAAACACTCCCAGTTCCCTCAGCTGTTCCTCAAAGGACTTTCGCTCCTGATCCTTCCCAGCTCTGTTGCCCTTCTCTGTCCAAGCCATGGGAAGCTAGTTTCTCAGAAGAATGCTGTAGGATGCCTTTAGAAGAGACATGAAACAAACTTCAATAGGACATTTGTAATCCATCTTCCTGTCTGATGCCAGATCAACACAACCATATTTTTTCTAGGATGCTATGTGAAGTCTGCTAGTCTCATAAATCAAACCTGCAAATGAGAGGGACTCAACTGTGGATCATAACATGTGAAAGAAAATAGTGGCATAGCACAAAGTAGCAAAAGACAGCGTCACAACACTAGAAAAGTTGCCAGTTGTACCAAACTACCCAGAGATTTTAGTAGACAACTACACATTAATGGCATTATAAAGACAACTCTCATGATTTTGAAGCCTAAATGAGTCACAAGTTATACTGAAATGCTGAAGGAATGCCGTGTTTTCTTCTGTCCACTAATGTTGCTTTAGACATGCCACCTCCTGTCTTCAAACAAGTTTTATGAAAAGCTTTAACCACAGCTTTATGCTTTAGTTCAAATACCTGGAAAGCTGGATAAAACCTCCTTCATAGCCATCCTAACATCACTTGGTCAATGGGTTCAAGTGATGAAATTAAGAAAAATATCCAAACTTTGTTAAAAGCCATTGCATGTGTCTAAAAATGTAACAACCTGACCATTAACCAGTGTGAATGCTTAAGCAGTCATAGAGATGCCTTGCAACACACAAGTTAAATTTACTAACAAAGTTTAAAATCTTTGCTTGTCTGCTATGGGGGACTCCAGAATTAAAAGACAGATAGACAAATATTTTGGGGACCTGCATATTAAATTGATATGCTTATTGCTGGTGTTTAAGGACTAGCATCTCTTGTAGTTTTAATCATTGATCTTGAAGCACACAGAACTAAATTCATCTCTGAGTTCAGCAAAAGCAACTCTATTGGAATTACAGAAGAGAAATGTATTTGCTAGATGTATTTGGCACATAATCATTAATGTTCAGAGCCATACAGACTACAAGTGCTTACTTTTTTACTAAGAATGGTTACTCCTCTCAAAACTTATGTAAATAGACCAATTTAATAGCAAATTGCACTTTTCTTTCATGAAACATATCAAAGCTTTATTTAGAAAAAACTGTTGAAGTAAATCTAAATTGCCTAACCTGAAATTGCGATACAGCTGATAGCTTTCTTTCAATTTTATTCAGTCTTTTATTTTCCCATGAATATATTCACTAAAGATAAACCATTATACATTCAAGCTCATGATTTTATGAAAAGATTTTCTTACCGAAGACAGTATTTCTCCATTGAAATCAGTTATTACCTGTGCTCAGACTGGTATTATTGAATCTTCTCTTTGCTTTTAGGAAGGTTTCGTTCAGTTAATTAAATCATTAATACACAGTTATCTAAATTTCAGCTGACATATTTACATTTTAATGAAATGGCATCACCTTTTCTTTCTTGACCTTATTCTCAAAAAAGGAAAATGCCATTATGTAATTATTTCAATTGCTACTGGTTAGGTTAAGCAGGACTTTTTCATTAAAAAAAAAAAAATACAAACCAACAAACCAAACCCTAAGCTTCCAGCTGATAAATTCCAGGTAATTAATAAAGGTCAGTCTTTGAGTATGTCTTTTTTTATAACACAATGTGACTGCAAATTCTAAAATCGTTATATTTGCCATGAAAGACCAAATTAACAGGTATGAATGTCCATCACCATACATAGTAAAAAGGTAAGATCAAAAGGTTGGAAAAGAAAAATATAGACACAGAAGTAATATTTTGATGCTAAAAGTATTTATGACCAGAATTTCTTCTGAATCCAAAGCTATGGATCACATACCCAGGTGTGACAATCAAGAGGTTTTCCTTCTAACAAAAGACCACAATTACGTTTACAAGGAATTATCTTCTACTTTTATATTTTTCTCTTTAAATCCAGTAATAGCATAAAATGTAGATTTTTTTGTAGATCATGACACTTTCTTACGACCAGGTAAATGCTTATAAATGCATCCTGAAATTTTGAGTGAATTTCAAGTTCCTAGTTCCACTTCACTGAGTATATGGTTGAACCAATAGAAAGAAGAGTAATCCAGTCAGAGACACAGACTTGTCAAAATACAAGATACGGGATCTAAGACTATTCATTTAAATTACAAAAGACTATTTACTTCAATCAAATTCATGTTCTAGGATTATCATATGTATAAACTAGCATTACTATTTTGTTTAAGGAAACCATTTTACATGCAAATAAAAGCATTTATCCAGTCACTATTCATTTGTATTTGGTTGTTGAAATGTGCTGAACTGACATGAATTTCAATTTCAGTTCATGAAATTAAAATTCAGTAGCACTGTTTTCCCTGTTTTTTTCTCTGTATAACAAACTTATACCATTAGAGGGAATTTCAACTATTTTGGTAACTAGTCACCAAAACATGAGAAAATAACAAAACATGTAATCCAACTGAATTTATATAATTTGAAGTATTTTATGTCAATTCATACAAATCATTCTATCACCAACAATTAACAGACAACCAACTTGATCCAGAGCCATCTTGTTATTCAAGACAGACTGAAAAGAACATATTGTTTTTAAAATGAACTTTAAAGAAATAACATTGGGTTATAGACCAGTGTACAAATTAGAGACTGAGTTGCTTAAGTACTAATCTCTTCAAAATGGACCTAGATTTCAAAATAAATTTAACTTTTGCCCCTAAACTATGAAAAATACAAGTGAACAACTTGCACTGAGCTTTGTGCTTAATTTTTTTACGTAGGTTGCAAGAAGCTCAGTAGATATTTATGCACATTCTCACCTTTTAAATTTGCATATTCATGAATTTAAATATTACTCAATAGGGGAAAAGTTCTAATATTATTGCTGAAAGAATAAAAAAAAGTTTTACATAAACATATTGAATAGACAAGGGAATATGCCATAATTAATCACACAGTTTTACTTTCCTATGGCAATGGCTGTCCCTGTATGCTACTTATCTTTTAAGCTCTCCAATTAACAGCAACAATATTCAGGATATGGTGTTTTGGTCAGAGGTTAAAAATGCAAAATAATTCATTGTATCTTTGATCTGTTTCTAAGCACTTTTTCTAAGTTTATTGTGCCCTTGAGGTTGAGCCATAGTAGAGCACACCCAGCAAACATCCTCAAATCCCTTTCATCTTTCCTGGGCTTATTTCATGAGTAAAAACCAGAACAGATGTTAGAAGGGTTTATTGTTTTCTCCCGTGTTCCCCTAGACATTGTTTCCCCTTTGCTGACAAAACATTTAAAAATTGGAAAGTGTATTGTTTTGGAAAACAGGGATTGTCATTAACCTTTTAATTTCCCATGATGGAATGTGTAATACATAACCACTATGACATTTACATGGCCTGATGTTTTGGTCCTACCTTTCCACACACCTACCTCTACAGTTTCTGTCATGTCAGACAGGACAGTCCCAGGTAGATTTCAGTCATACAAGTAATTTTCTGTTCAGACACACAGATTCTATTTCATGAAACCAGCTGTATCTGACAAAAACTTCTGCCTTGTCTTTCATTTCTGATACATTACTTCTCCCTTCTGCTAGAATCATAGGCTATCAATGGATATACGAAGGAACAAAATAACTTGACCTGGAACATAAAATGAGGTAATAATATTTAGTTTTAAAAAAACAAGATTATTCAGTTTTGGGATCCATTCTAGGATTTTTATAATTTTTGTGTCTGTCCTTTCTCTCTTTCTATCTGTATACTTCTATTAAATTCCGTTCTGTAATGAGTGCCAGGTAAATTCAATGGAACCTGGAAAAACTCAACTTTTTAATTCTGAAAATCAGCCTTACAGGTCAAATATTACAAGTTCCAGTATGCTTCTTTTGATTATTTTTGAAGATACAAGGGATTACATTGATCTCTAAATCTTAAACTTCATTCAAAATCAAGTTGCTAATAAAATTTTCTTCATAATCCTTGCAACGTTTAGCATGTTTATTAATACATCTACTGCATTTTTAATGGAAACAAATGCTTACGCCCAAATGAATATTTATATTGGGTTTTTCACCCTCTTCATTTTCTTAGCTATTATGATTGGAAAAAGAACAATTAGCAGAGGAAAATTCTGCAGAAAAAAATACAGACTGAAAAGCAAGAATGTACCATAGTATCTATCATTTACAGTAATGTCTGTATGTATTTGTATTAAGTATTTAGCAGATATATGGTTTATTTACAGCTAGCAAATGTACACAATTTTTTGACCTGATTTTCAGAAATCTCACAATGTATTTCAAGACTTTCATTAAGCAATTTTTTTCTATTATATTTGGTACTTGTATCAAAAGAAACAACAAGCTTGGGGACCTTTTGTTCTTTTGGATTTTGTTTGTACTTTTAGCACTACAAAATTGACTGCAGAATCAGATTATACCTCTATTTATTTCAGACACCATTTTAATTTTCTAGGAGGCTAAATAAAAACAAAACTAAAATTTATTTGTAACATCTTATGTCATATGGTTAAAAATTCAGTAAAGCTCCTAACAAATGTGCTTCTTAAACCTCTCTTTTTTATTATTGGCATATTCTTACACCTTTCTTCCTTTTTCCGTAGTGTAAGGAGGTAGTTGCTTAGTCTGTTGGGAATTCTCTTTGTAAACATATATGCCTGCATATGCATAAGTCAGTAGGCAGTTTTCAGAATAAAAATTCCATTAAGACCCACTTATATTGCAATGATATTAAAAAAAAAAAAAGTTGTCTAAAAGTCATACTGTGTTGTTAAAGACAATCTACATTGACTTGTATTTCATAACTGTTTTAGCACATCAGATTTTCTTTGCAAATTGTTAAAACTCGAAGCCCTTCATATCCTGCCAAAAACTACACATTAAACACCTCACTGGGGTGTTACAAAATTCTCTCAAAATAAGACAACCTTTACTCTGAACAGAGTTTATTTACTGGTGAATAATAATTACATTTTTAGGCTTTTAACACTGTAAAGTTCTTGTAACCTTCCAAACAATTTTTTCTTTTGTAGTCTGGCAAAGAGACTCATTCATTCCCCACGTGCCTGATCCAATAACCTGCTGATCCAGTAACCTGCCGCCGTTCTGATCCAAATATCCTCACGCTGTGAGGGTTAATCCCTCTTCAGCAGTTCAGTCCCTCTGTGGAGAGGTAAAAAGGCTCTGCCTCCTTGCCCACTTCCCTGAGACTCTTGGCACGCTGAGTTCACACGGATGATGTGATGCAGACAAACTCGGGGACAGGCTTTCCATTGCTTTCAGCTTTGCTTTTCCTCCTTTCCTCATACATAGAGATAACAGCTTTGATGATCTCTGCTGAAGTACCAGATGACTGGGGAAGTGTTATAGCTCTATGCAGACCTGATGCCTTGCACCCTACAGCGGCATAAATTTGTGAACAGAGTTGAGACTGTGTACTGTGCACAAATTTAGGCTTGTCTCCCCAGCTGCTGTCATCACAGCATAATGTTTAACCTTTTGGAACTCCAAAAGCATTCACATACATTTGCTCTAGTGGTTTTGTACAATATAGTAACCAACTCCTTTGCCAAGAAATCAGGCACAACTCAATTTTACCAAACTAATTCATATGTGTTTGAAAATCTGAGTATTTCAAAATATGAGGTGGAGATTTGAGTATGTATGAGCCTATTCAATGACATCTTGCCATTTTTTCTCTGACAAAGTAACTGACAGAGGTCAGCTTCAGTCAGTCAAAGCACTGCTTTTCTGTCTTGTTTTTACTGGCAGCAGTTGCTTGTCAAGACAAACAAATTTGTGATCTGGAACGCTTCCTACTGTTAACATTTCAACAGCAGTAGAACTTTTCCACCTAGGGTATTTTTTTCACTGGACTTTAGTCTTGTTACTTGTCTGGATTAAAGATTTGCTTAGAATTGTGATGAGATTTCATTGATTTGGTATCTCAGTTTAAATAGTGTGACTCTGAACACCATCACAGTCCTAGCTCGCTCATGCAAGAAATGCTTAAAAAATGCAATTCCTTTGTAGGCAGAGTTAGAATTTCTTTCAGTATATACTGTGAACACACATTCAATTACAAGATAACCTTCACATCAAAGAGTTTTAAAACCTTTGAGAAAGCCTAAATATAAGCAGTGTGATGTGCCACTGACTGTTGTAGAATTATTTTTTAAATATAAAATCCTTAACAATTTTGGAAAACCCGGTGAGCCCCCATTTTCCCTCCAAAACATCCCCTTTTTCAAAAACTGATTCACTAGTTATGCATGTATCTTCAAAGATGTTCCAGGAACATGCTGTCAATAAAAATACAAAAAGCTTTTAAGACTTCACACCTAAAATTCCCCCATATTTCCTTGAAAAGGAGTCCTTTGAAGAACCCTCCCTCTTCTTAAGGAAAGAAAAAGGACATATTTGCAATCAGTGTTAAGTAGTTGAGTGGAAACAGGACAGATGTGAGTATGAGCTTCCCTACCCCATGGCTCTGGTCTCCTCCACCCCATCCAGCTGTTTGGGAAACACCACAGAGACCAGGTGCATTCCCAGACCAGATGTAGAAGGGGCTGCCTTATTCACCATAATCACCAGGAGATCAGTTCAGCATTCTTCAGGAGCTGGCTTCTTAGCAGCTGGGGCTATTAGCCTCACTCAGTTGTCCATAGGTGTCCAGTTTCTAACTGCTTCAGGCTTTTAGCAGCAGCAGAATCTAATGAGTGGGTTTAGGTTATGGAAAGCTTATGTTCTGACAGTGCTTTCTGGATTCTGACTTAAAATATGCTTTCCTGGAAATAACTGGCCTAGAAATCTTGAGTACACAATAAAAAGACTTGCAAATATTTTATGAAGTTGAAAAGGCCACAGTCTGGATGAATCAGGCTGAGGCTGAGGGCAGTGAGTATGCACAACACTCATGCTTTTTCTTTCAAATGCACTGCGCTGAACAATAATAAAAATGTTCTATAGCCTTTTTAGCTTCCCCCTACCCGATAAATTTGTGTCCAGTAACAATGGAAATACTGAGTATTCAAGAGTTGCCAAACAATAAAATCTAACATATTTGGAATTACTGCTAAGAGAATTAGGTTGAGAAACTCTGACTAGAATGAATAATTCTGTTTCACTGGTAACAAATATAGGCATCAAAAAAGCAGGAAAACTTTGCCCCCACTTTATTACACCTGGTTGCTTCAGATCTTTCTCCAAGTCTGGAATCAGCATTTTGAATCTGAGTACAGTTCAATAGTATCTGCAGTAAAGATTTTTTTTTTAAACTTTCTTCATTTTTGTAAGACAGTTAATCTCTTTTTTAACATTCTTGCTTATCTGCATACTGACTATGACTTATTGTAGGTAAAGACTGTATGACACTAGGCTGATGGTTACTGAATACACCATTTTCCTAGGATAAACAGAGAAAAATAAATAATAAACTCTATAGGAGTTTCCTTCCTTATAGTTCTGGAAATTAGGAATTTGGCTCCGCAAACTTAATGTGGATTAAGGCACACAACCCAAATGCAGAATAACTGCTGCTTCTATCACAAGATGTGCACCTATTATAGCATCTCCAGCAATACTATCCCCCCTGTCTGAAGAGATGGTTCTATGAAAGTGAGATTATTTTCTACAGAAAATCTTCCATATCTCCACTGTTTAAATAACTGAGTGTGCTTACAGGAGTGGCTTGATTCCTAGATTTCGCTCAATTGGTTAGCAAATGATGCTCATAACACCAAGGAGGAGGGTTTGGTCCCCATACAGCTGGACTTGATGTTACCAACTCAAGAGTATTCTGTGATTCTGTAACTAAGAAGAAATTAAATGCTGGCACAGTTCACAGGCAAAATCCTGTTCTCTTTCACAGAGAGAGCTAAAAGGCTTTGTTTTGTTCAACAGCTAATGCCTAAAAGAGTAATCTGACAAACTAACCTACACCTCATATTTGCATTTGAATTAATTTGTTACAAATACAATGAACAGAAAACAAACCTGCAGATACAAATGTAAATTGAGTGAAGAACATCTACAAACCAAAAAATCCCAGAAAAAACACTAGTGAACACTAGAGTACCTCCTGACAAAAAAAAAGGCTTATTTAGCCTGACATTAAATGTAGAAAGCAAAAAAATGTACTCAAATATAAAGAAGGAGTTAGAGTAGCATGTACAGCTTAGCAATATACTAGCTTTTGAAACTTTAAGAGCACAGAGTGTGAGATTGGAAGACCAAATTATAGCAAAACGAACATACCAGTCCATATTTCTGTGGGTGAAGACTATCTTGCAATTGTGAGAGCCAGTTTTTAAAGCACTATTTGAGTGGGAACACTCCAGTAAGGCTACTGCTGGTTTCATAATGAATTAAAACTGATTTTTACTCTTTCACCAAAAAAGGGACACTATCAGTGATATTTTTTATTTTTTAAATCTTTGGCTGCATTTATTTTTTTTTTTTTGACAATTACAAGATAGATGATCTACCTCCTTTCAATTGCTACCCAAATTTTAGTCCCACAGACTGTGGAAAGATAATGGAAGAAATCAATGTCTCAACTGTACTTGGAATCATGCTTTTTTAATAGATTCTTATCCAATTAACATAGGGAAAATTTATCTTAATTCCTACATATTAATTCTAAGGAAGAAATTGACACAGCTTAATAGCAAGACATAGATATGGCATAATTTTTTTTCACTCTGTTCAAACAGTTTATGTCCAGCATTATCAAGGGAACCTTAGGCAATTGAAATGTAAAGTAATATTGTATCCTTTTCCTTTAATTCTAGATACGAGTTAAATATAAAAGATTTAAGACATGGTCTTATAAATAAAGTCTCAATAATATGACTTTATACATAAATATTAAATCAAGACATTAATTTTTACTTGCTTTGGTATAGGCTGTAAAGCTCCAGTGCTCCAGAAAGCTCTATATACTTCTCACATTCAGCTACCATTTGGGAATATTTCCTAAAATGAAGGCTTCTGAGACACAACTTTTAAAGGGAACATAAATGTCAATATAGGGGTGCTTTGGGAGAACAGACAGACCTTGACTTAGAGCATTGCATACTTAAACACAGATATTTCCTTTCCTTGCTGGCTCTTCAGATGAGGTTGCCAGACCTCATCTTGTAGTTGCAGTCTTGCAGTGCCTTTGCAAAACAACTTGGTTCAGATTTATTTTTGTTTGTATAGAAAAAATTATTGTGAAGGCTTTCTCCTGCCATTTTATGCTCTGCTAGAATTTACATAATAAGAATAATATTTCAACTGTATCAGCGGCATGAAATTTAATGCTTCAAACTCAGAAACACACACGAGAGTAGAGTGGAGTCACAAAATTCAAATATGCTTTCTTGCGTCTATTTAGTTAATATCCCACTTATACTAGAAAGTATGTAGTATAGAAATAATGCTTGCAAAACACTCCAAATCTTTCTTTGTCCCTCTTTCCAGGCAAACATATATTTCCTTGAATTTCTTTCAACATATTTTAAAAATTATAGAAGGTGTTTTATATAGCCCAGTTGATAAACTTTTAGAAAATACCAAAAAATTATAGACATTAGGGAAAAACTATTTAAGATTGCACAACACATATTCACCCCTTGAACTTTGTGTTTTAATATCTATAATAACATTGAAAAATAGGCAGTTTGCCCAATTAACTAATTAACAATAAAAGATTTCACAAGTCAAAGTCACAATGATGTGATTATTTACATACACTTTTAAATTCTCACCATTTTTTTCACACTGGTAGTGAATAATTCACATTTTAGACGCACAAGCGTTATACAACCATCCCACAAAAAATAAGTCAGAAGTAATATGCACATAAAAAGATCAAACCTGAGCTTTCAGATGTTTCACAGAATATTTTTCCTTGAAACTGAACTGCTTTTAAAGTTCAGAGTTGCATGAAAGGCAATCTTTGGCTAAAATCAATGTACCAGCAAGATAAAAGGTTCAACAATATGACTGCAGTGATCAAAGCTTTTCAGAAGAATAATCCGCTCTTTTAAAACCACATCCCAAGCAAGTCCTTGTTGACTTGTACCAAAGGTAGAAAGGCTGAAACTCTGTAAATCCACAAGAAATACAGCACTTACCTTTTACTACACTGGCTGCTTTAGAAGAGACAATGATTTAACAAAAAGTAAGTCATTTTATATACACTGAAAAAAACCCAGGCAACAATAAGTACAGCTAGTAGTTAAAATAACTTAAAGAAATACGGCTGTTGCTAAGTCCAGTGCATAAATTCCACAGTCTTCTATTGCTGTAGAAAAAATTTCAACTAAGTAGGTTGATATGCTCACTTGTGAGAAAGAAATGTTTGCCCCTTTCTTGAGTAGCAAAACCACAAAATTGACGTGTAATGCAGGAAAAGTAGGATGGTGAAAAATCTCATTTTAACTCATATGCCATAAAGAGGAGAAAAGAAGGCAGAGGATGACTAGTTAATTGCTGCAATTTTTGTGTGAATATTTTTACTACCTTTGTGTTTGCCTCACAGGTCAGTAGCAACTCCGATTTCATCATCTGACAAGATCTTCTCGGATCCAAGAGATAATGTGAAGGCATCAACCCCTTTGTGGACAGGTAACTGTATCTAAGAAAGCTCACCAGAATTAACACCAATTAACCTCTTTGTCACTAGGGTCAGTTATGAGAAGAAAAATTAAATTATACAATTAAAAAAAAAGGAAACACTGATTTCTAGAACTGGTTTCCAAGCAAAATGATCAAGGCATATTTAAACAGAAATGTTGGAAAACTTTGCTACTTCTAATTAAGACATCTAATGATTTAGAGAGCTAAATTACATTTGCATTCAGAGATCTATTTTTCAGAATCTAAAGTGGAACAACCCCTTCCTTGCACGCTTCAACTGGTCCCACTGGATTTTCCCCTCCAGTGTAGGGGGGTTGGAAACATCCCAGTTTTCTCCTGTTACTGACTGAAGGGCCAGGCTGGCTATGTTCTTCAAGAGCTAAATCTTCAGGTGTTAGTAATACAAAGCTTTTCAAGGCTAATAAGAAAAGTGTGGGGGAAGAGAAAGGAGATATCATCCTTAGACTGCAAAATAAAAGTATTATCCCTACAAACTTGGTGAAGTCATTGGAACTACTAAATCAAAACAAGATTAGCTAATGGTTGTGTATCTTGGACCAAACAGCTAGCTCTAGAAGGACTTCAAAAACATCATTACAGAATGGATTACATTCACATCTCCTTTCTGAACAAAATTAAAAGCAGACAGATTATATTAAAAAATATTGCTTCATGACTGGGTCTAAAGAGCAGAAGTCAGAAGCCAGTTCTCAGCATCAGGAAGCATTCTGTACCACAGGGTACAATCTGTACTCAAGTCTTATCAAAGTTCATGGCTATAATTTGACCTCACTGATATATTAATTGTTTGTAGTGTCATTAATACAGATATTTAAATGCTGGCCATATTGTATGATGGCTAGAGAAATCATGCAACTTTCCCTCAGCATGTCATTTTAATATTAATCCCTGTTAAAGGCCCAGGATTTAGATCAAAGTTGTGATTCATTTCAAGAGCACTGACATCAAACATTTTTAGATTTGCTTACTGCTTCTCCAGGCCCTATTAGTAGCAGACAAGAATGTGATGAATATGTGAATAGTTCCTCAACCAGCTTACAAGCTTGTAGTCAATCCTTCTCAATGATTTTAAAAAGGAAAAAAAAATCCCAAACCATTGATTTTGCAGTATACTGGCATTGCTTGTTCAAGGAGAATGAATAACAGCTTTCTGAGAACAATACAATTGTGCTTTCATTGTTTTCCTTTTCATTTTTCTCTAGCAATCTGATAATACTTAAACTTGAAACCAAACAAGGGGCATTTTCAGTTCTAGCCACAGGTTATTTGTAGCAAATAGCAAAATTGAACACAGAAATGCATTTACAGAAATCTGAGATTTATGCAACCCTTAATAAAAAAAAAAAAAAAAAAAAAAAAAAAAAAAAAAAAAAAAAAAAAAAAAAAAAAAAAAAAAAAAAAAAAAAAAAAAAAAAAAAAA